>JAECUM010007407.1:0-63971 GCA_016617855.1 Megalonaias nervosa | reverse complement strand
AAAAAAAGAAAAGAAAACGTATTTATATATAAAAATCTAAAAAGAGAAAGTTTGTTTTCATGCAGGTTAGAATTGTTGATTGACGATTTAGCGAGTTACGCACTATACCTCTAGGATGCCCTAAAACTGCGACATGCAAAATTATTATTATTATTATTATTATTATTATTATTATTATTATTGTTGTTGTTGTTGTTATTATTATTATTATTATTATTATTATTATTATTATTATTATTATTATTATTATTATGTATATAGGTAATTAGTTGCCGTGTAAGATCAATTACTCTTAAAAATTATGTCGTCCCATTTTTAAACAAATATATCATACATGTTTTTGTATTACAAAATCATTTTTCAACACAGAATGTCCAATGCTCGTCATGTCACATTGTTTGATGCAGTACCGGTTAGAATGTCACTTTCACCGCAAAACACTACATTGTTGCAATATTCATTTGAAAGAAGGTTTCCTGGATGCAGAAATTCCTATATTGACTGTAATGTATTTGTGACCGGATATTTGCAGCATTTGACTTGAAACAACAGACTACAGAATATGTATGTTAAACAAATTTCATTTTGAGTCGGAATTACATCACATATTTACCGCGTAAATATGCAGTGGTTGGATAAATTTCTGTCAGTTTGGAGACCGGTTTATATCAACGTTCTTCTTTGAACAGAAGTGAGTTTATTTACTTCTTTAAGTTAACATTTAAACCACGCTTGCTTCTAGGGTGGATGCCATTCTTCACGTTTACCGCTGCCCTCCAACTCCAACTTACACATTCATTATGAACTGAGCAGTACCCTTAGTTTTACTTCTTCTTGATGTTGTTCTTGTCTTGGGGTTTTATCCATTTTTCTTGTTATATGTTATACATGACATAACAAGTCTCTACAGCGGTAAATTGGCCATATTTAGACAGACGAGACCATTCTTTCCCCAATTCCTTTCGTGAATGGAATCAAAAAATGGCGGCCAAAATGTTCATTGACAACAAAACATTCCAGAAGGCGGGGTTAAAAAAGTTTTCTCACGATCGTAGCTTATAAGTAAAGAGAATACTGTACAATAATTTCATGGGCTTATTTGGACCAATCATAATCACATAAAGTGATATGTTTACATGTTATAATATCAAAAATAAGAAAATGCACAAACTATAGGCAAAGTGCACTTGCTATGTGATAATTCTTAATAATCAATTGCAGTTGTAAGTTTTTCAAAGGTTAATATATTTATTGATACGATATTATCAAATCAATAATGTTTTTGAAAATTTGTCAATTTTGAGCCCTTTCCCCAAATTATAATAACAGAAACACTTATGAATGTCAGTAACGACAGATCCGCATGAAACTTTGTAGTGTTGTACATCATTCTAAACTTTGTTACAAATGCATTTATCATTTGCGAGTCACGTGGTAAACACATATTGAGTAGCTCAAAAAATACTAGTAGTCAATGGGAATACGGTAGCGACAATGAGTCCTTAATGTTAAAACATGGGGGTTGTACTTTGGCGACAAGGGGAATTTAACATGGGTGGGATACTTTGGGGACAAGGGGAATTGAACATAGGATGTATAGCGACAATGTATTGGAACTGTATAGCGACAAGGGGAATTGGATAGGGGTGACATCACGGTACTGGGCACTGGGGAAACAATGGCAACAGTGTTGCAAGTGGCTGGACTTAATCGGGTGGATCAGTTAGTAACGGTGTTGCAAGTGGCTGACCTGAATATGCGTTTCTCTAGGTAGGGAGAAACATAACAGAGACATACATATACATGTACATATACATATACAACATATACGTCAATATGGCAAGAGAGAATAGACATATTTTCCAGACATATGAGTGGCCCTGAAAAGGGCCTTTGATATTTCTTTAACATCATTGAGTTAACATACAAAACATAGCACAGGTCATCTTCTCTTCTTCAAACTTCGTCTGACATCCGGACCGTAGATTAAGACTCGCTTCAGACACCCTTGCCTCTTCACATAGATCCTTCGTTTCTAAATGGCCGTATCGGTGATCCTGGTGATAGCCCATGATGATTTCACATACACGGGATAGTCCAGGTTGAACAGCATTCCCGATATGAGGGTAGACGATACTACTTTAGTCTACATCTTGTCGTGAGAACAGGTGAATAGAATGAGGTGATCCGCGGTAATTTCTAGTGGAAGAGAGGATCGTTACAAAATTCAGTCACAGAGCGTGGTCTGTCTTCCAATCCGAAGAGAGCTGCCTGTGACGTCGCAATCGTTATATACATGCACCAGCGTCTGTGCGCAGTGAATCGATGTGACAGAGAACATGACGGAAACTACGAAGACGATGAATTGGGTTGCACCGGCCGTGGAGACGAGGAGTGATGGCATAGTAGCGTCTGCCAAAGCAAACACAGTTCTTCTTCCAGAAGAGAACGATTTGAGTTGGGATTTAGTGGATTTTCTCTTCACTAGAATTTGTTCCGGTACCAACACCTTCGCCACCTTCTCATTCCTTACCGCACGTCGAGAATTTTAGACAGAGACAGAAAGAAGAATTGGGGAAATTTTTACAAGAGAAAGAAGTAGAACAAGCCTTTCTCATTCAATAGCAACAGCGAGAAGAGGCAAGAAGAAAACGACAAGAAGAAGAAGAAGAAGAAGAAGAAGAAGGAGAAGAAGAAGAAGCAGCAGAGAAAAAACAAAGTTTAGGAGAGAAGGAGGACAGTGAAAGTCAAACGGTAACGGTACTCTTAAACATTTTGGCAGAGTTAAGGAGTCTGAAACAAATGTATCAGACTTTAATACGACCCAAGAGAAAAAGACCTTCCCTCAACAAACAGTTCAACCCCGTTAACACACCTACTACTCTTGAGATACCAACAGTAGTGATCTCTACAAAGTCATCGATAGAAGCAGGTCAAGTAGTAGGCCTTGGTCACGGAAAAGGGATAAGGCAGTTAAAGTTTACTACCTCTCGTTCCTAAGTTTGTTTAAAAAATAAACATTTAACTGGCCTTTTCAGGGCCACTCAACTCACTCGAAAAGAGTGACTACTCAAAGTTTGCCAAAATCAATTAAAACTGAAATCTCTTTTTTTCCTGTCATGTACGTGTGTGTGTGTGTGTGTGTGTATGAGAGAGAGAGAGAGAGAGAGAGAGAGAGAGAGAGAGAGAGAGAGAGAGAGAGAGAGAGAGAGAGAGAGAGAGAGAGAGTGGTCCTTATTATTATAATAATCAAAATAAAGAGACACTTACGTTTTATTTCTGGTCTATTGTCTGGTAGAAATGACAATCAAATTTCACAACACATTGCTTAAAAAGTTCATAGACTTCTTTTCTTTTCACTCTCTCCGTTTGAATTTCTTCACTTTCACTGTCGCAAGTTTTCCTCCTTTTCTTCCTTACTTTCTTCTTGTCTTCTTTTCTGCTCTTTCTGGGCGGGTATGGGTTCTTCCTTTCGGAGGGTACATTTTCTTTATATTCAGAACCCCTCTGCTCCTCTTGTTTCTTGGTCAGATTCTCTATTTTCTTAGGGCAGTCTGTAGACCAATGTCCTTTCTCAAGACAATGATAACAGGTATCTTGACCTTTGTCTCTTTTGAAGCTTGTCTTCCTCTGACGTTGTGGACACTCCGTAGCCCAATGTCCTTTCCTCTGACAGATATAGCAAGTATCTTGACTTTTATCTTGAAAGGAGGGGAGTAGTCCGTCGGCTTCTCTAAAGAAAATCTTCGTATAACGCCTCGCAAACCTTTGATCAGAAGTTCGATCTGTGTTTGCTCATCCATCTTTCTTGAAGGCTTGAGAGTGAAATGAATACTCTGAGGGAAGACACTTACCCTTTATATAGGGAAGACACTCACCTTATATTTATATAGGGGACCATGGCGTTTAAAATGTAGTCATTTGACATTTTGCAATCAAAATGAAACGATCGCACAATTTCATTGAGAAAGGAGAAGAAAGTAAGTCAGAAACGTGACCTATCGTCTCGCACACGAGCTGAAATCTTGGCTCAGATTCATGCCAGCGATTTTGAAGACGACACGAGTTAGCCAGAATTCACACCTGTCACGGCTGCATCCAAAGCCAGAGAGTCAAAGTCAGAACAAAGTCCACCAGTAACGCCAGAAAATTATTACCACATTCGAGAGTCCGATAAACGTTCCTCCAGAAAATTTAGAACCACGGCCTACACGTACATGGTAAAGTTTAAAGATTTCAAGTCAGGCGTACCGCTGGAGAAAACAGAAGGGTTGATCACCGATTTTTGGGATTCTTTGTTAACCACACTGAAACTGCAATGTCCAGCCGACGAAGATGATCGCTTGAAACTTTCCATTTAATACGACAGTCTGAAGTCACCTCTTTGGATCGAGTTTAGCAGACCAGCAGAATTGACACTTTCTAAAGTGATCGACATGATTCAACACGTTCAACAGTCCAACGACAAGTTTCACATCACCGATGGATAAGCAACACTGTACATGGTCTACGTTTCTCTTCTCAAAGGGACCGGACGCAAAAAGGGATTATTGGTGGACGATCTTCGTAGCACCAAAAAGAGCCTCGTCCAAATTAACAACACTCAAGACGTGTTTAGCCCGTGCCATCGTGGTGGGACGAACGTATGTCTACAAGAACGACACGGTAGAATGGAAAAGAGCATGGAAAAATATTTAACGATCGGACTGAGCCAAGCAACAAAGAGAAGCAGAACTCCTGTTACAGCAAACTGGACTATCTAAAGACACACCCTGTGGCATTCCTGAAATGCAAATATTGCAAGACGTCTTAGCTCTACGCTACACATTGAAAGTGCACCCTCAAGAAGTTCGTGGACCTCTGTTTTTTCGTATTAAAAATTTCAAAGATGGAAAATACAATCACGTCTATCATCACGATGAACATTTGGATACCATTACCAGTATCACCGGATTTCTCGGATTATTGTGAGAAATGTGACTATGGCTATAATCGAGAGCAACACAAGCATTGCGGATCGAAATGTTCAGGATGTTTGGCCTCTAATCCCTGTCTTGACGAAGGACAAAAACGAGTGAATTGCCCGGCTTCTCAACGTACTTTTGTTAGCCCAACCTGTTACCAACAACATCTCAATACGCAAGGTTCACACTGGAAAAGTATTTGCCAACTGCTGAAATGATGTTCTACTTGTGAACAAGTCATACGTACCAATAGTGCCAAAAACGCATGTTTGTTCGGGAAAGAAACGATGTCCCAACTGTCGCCAAATCGTAGACTTGGAACACGAATGCTACATTCAAACATATCAACCCAAACAGGAGGAGAAGGAGGAGGAAGATGATAAGAAGAAAGGGAATTGCGAGAAGTGCATCCAAGAATCGATCTTTTGTCATTGCCCCCACTGTAGCAAGATTTCTGGAGTACGTGAAAAAATATTTCGAGGACCTAACACACTACCTGATTTTTCTCAATGAATTTTATATCCCATCGAGGAGATGTGGAGTCAAAGAGGACATCGGACGTTATGGAGATTGCCATCGCAATGCCACGGTGATGGCTCACAATTTCTCTGGATACGATGGACAATTTTTTCTGAAATTCTATACCGAAAAAACACCGAACGTCCTAAATTTACTTAGAACAGAGCCAAAATCATTTCCATGCAAGTGGGACAAGTGCAGTTTAAAGATTCGATGAGTTACATGGCCATGCCTTTGAGTCCAACGATCACCGTTTGAAAACCGATCCCGAGTTAACCACATCGAGGAAAGTTACAAATCGGTGGACCCTCTGAACCCCCGGGACAGTTTGTATGGAGGATGAACGAATGCCACCTGTTTGATGTACCACTCTGACGAGGAGAAAGGAGAAGAAATCAAATACCTAGACGTGTGTTCGCTGTATCCTTACGTGTGCAAATATGGTCACTTTCCCGCAGGGCACCCACAATTGCTGACGGAACACATCGACGTGGACAATATCCGACAATACGAAGGATTGATTAAATGTAAAGTCTTGCCTCCCACGGACTTGTACCATCCAGTTTTACCTCACCATTGCCAAGGAGAACTGATGTTTCTGTTGTGTCGTACTTGTGCTGAAACGTGCAATCAAGACCAATCTTGTCATCACACCCAGGAAGAACGAGCCTTGACAGGAACGTGGGTCAGCGTGGAATGGTTCAAAGCTGTGTACCTGGGATACCAATTGATATAAGTGTACACAATTTACCACTTTCCCAAGACAGAACAGTACCACAATGGTGACGAGACTCAGAAAGGTATTTTCGCGGACTACGTGGATGCCTTTTTGAAACTGAAACAAGAAGCTAGCGGCTATCTTTCCTGCTGTCACACTCCCAGAGACCAAAAACAAATTCAAAGAGAAATACTTTGAGAAGGATGGCATCACTTTAGACCACGTGGAGAAAAACGAAGGAAGGTGATCGTTTGCCAAAGTGATGTTGAATTGTTTTGAGGAAAAATGGTACAACAACCGTATTTACCCAAGACGGACTATTTGTCGCTTCCTTCCCGCTACCTCCAGATGATTCACGACTGATACATGAAACACGGGAATGTCATTTGTGAAGACTTGATCTTAGTCAATTACGAAGAAGAACTGGACTTTGTACAGGCTGACGATTTTGGAAATGTCATCATTGCGGCCTAAGTGACAGCCCATGCTCGCTTAAAATTGTACGAAGCCTTACACCAGTTAGGAGATCATGTGCTGTATTTTGACACGGACAGTTGCATCTACATCGATAGCCTTCGCCACCGTCACCCTGAAATCGAAGGAGATCGTTTAGGAGCCTGGACAGACGAGCATTCCGAAGACAAGATTCTAAGTTTTGCTAGTGGCGGTCCTAAAAATTACGGCTACGAATACCGGGACCAACAAGGAGAAGTGCTCACCGAGTGTAAAGTGAAAAGATTGACTCTCAATTATCGCACCAGTCGACTGGTGACCTTTGGCGTGTTGAAAGAAGCTTTGCAATCTAGAGAGGATCAAGACTTTAAAGTGACTACTTACGAACCTCACAAGATTGTACGTTTAGTCACACACCAAATCGTCAGTTGACCCTTGGAAAAACTGTATGAAATCGTGTACCAGAAGCTAGTGCGGTTTCCCAACCACTTCACTTTACCGTACGGACACGTCGATATTGACCAGCAGATAAAAATGGAAAACGTCCAAGACCAATAGTTCATTGTGACTACCAACGCCGAGCATGAAAAGATGAATCCTTTCAGACTGACACAATTCAAGTTCAGTAATTCTCAAGTCGAGTGCGATGGTGTGCCTTTTGATTGCAGGGATGCGGTACGCTGTGACCTCAGCGATTCATCACAACATCATGGGAACTTAGGTATGACTACTGCTACTATACCTACCATGGAAAGTGATGCTCTACGTGTGAAACCAGAGGGATGCGAAAGCGATGCCACTCGTTATCATGGACTCTTTACTGGTTTTCATGCTCAACGTAAAACCATGCGGCTACCATCCTACAGATGTCATCGAAATGAACCTGTGAAAGAAGAATACTCGGTGCCTGTGCGTTTTTCTGAATACTGCGACTTTGAAAGTCGTTTCCAAACTTTCAAAGGGAAGTGGCCTAAATATCTGGGAGGACCTACCCCCGAAGAATTAGCAAGAGCCGGATTTATCTACATGGTCGAAGGGGATAAAGTCAAGTGCTTCAGTTGCAGTGTGTCACTTCACGAGTGGGAGCAGAAAGACTCGGGTTACTTGGAACATGCTCGATGGTCTCCGCACTGTCACTACCTACCTTTAGTGGGACCCTAGTGATCTCTTTATGCATACTTTACAAGAGAACATTCGTGGTTTGCCTGTGGAGTTGAGAGAACGCATTTTCCAAGAATTCGTCAAAATACAAATGAAACGCAAAGGACAATTGCATCCGTTACGTCACGAATGGTAGAACCACTGGCACCTGAATGCTAACAGAGGACTAATTCATTTGAAAGCTTTCCAATGGCGAGACGTTAATAAACTACCCAAGTGTCATAAGGCTTTGGTTGATACTTATCTTACCTACAAGGTGTCCATACTACAACAAATTTCAAAGGAAGACTTAGAGGATTACAAAACTCTTTCAAACGAACAAATATTGTCTTTAGAGGAAAATCTGTACGGTGTGTGGTGTGTGAGTTAGTGACTAAGCAATTTTGGTACCTCCAAAAGAAAGACATTGCTGTAAATGCCTAGTTCAGAAGTGTACATTCAGAATCTACCTCTGGAACTGAGAGAACGCATTGATGAAGAGTTTGTCAAAATGCAAGTGAAATGAAAAGAACAATTGCATCCTTTACGTCATCGATGTTGGAACCACTGGTACCTGAATGGTAAAAGAGGACTTATTCATTTCAAAGATTTAAAATGGTTAGACACTGATGAATCACACGAGATTCATAAAGCTTTGGATGCAACTCATTCTACTTACAAGGTGACCATAGTACACAGAATTCCAGCGAATGAGTTAGAGGATTACAAGAAATCTTTACAAGAACTACTCTTGTTTCAAGAGGAAACTTCTGTGCGACGTGGGGTGTGAGAGTTAGTGACTAAACAATTTTGGTACGGAACTAAAATAAAACCGCTTCTGTTCAGAAAGTACATTTATTACCTCCAAAAGTGGGTATAAAAACTTGCTACCATTCCACGACCATTATCAGTAGTGATACAATAAATTCCATGTAAGGAAGTCTATGACACTATTCAGACTGTGGAGGAATACCAACAATTTTTACAAGAACTGTGTCCAATGAATTGGGGACGTCGTATTGTGTGCGTCTTAGTGACTTCCTTTCTGGGATTTCGTTTACCAGCAGATTCCTTGTGGGCTATTTACGAACAGTACCTACCGCTAAGACATGAGGGTGGTTCCGTTAAATGTGCACGAGAAACTCATTCTGTTAAAAGCCTTGCGCTTTCATCTCGATACTTTTCTACCTCTACTGGAAAAACATTCTTCAACTTTTAGCCACTGAGGATGTTTACGAAGATGTGTGTATAGCTTGTGACTTGCACCCTCACTGGCAAGATGTACGTGACTGGATAAGTCTTGGTTTCGAGGACTGGACGAAAGAAATGATTGCGTATACCAAAGATTTGTGTTAGTGAAGTCAAACGTCCAAGGAAAAAAGTAACTTTCAAGCCTGTGTTAGCCACAGTGACAGAAGAACCGGACACCGAGGAAAGCCACCCCATTCAGGACAGGAAAAGCCATTCAATGAGGATATCTGTGTGACTGTGCCAAGTGTAGAGACTCCAAGAACACACCTTCGTCAAAAATAAATGTTGTACAGTAACTTGCTTATATTGCTCTTTGATTGTTTTGATGTATATTTTATCGATGTACTTAACCATTTGGCTCTTATGTATTTTTGTCTTTCGTGTCCAATTTTAAAGTTTGAAATAAAAGTGTCCTAAAAAGTATAAAAACTCTCGTATTGTCTGTGTTCATTTCAAAAGTGTCAACACCTTCTCTATGGCTACCTCTACTGTCTCTGCTACCTCTTCCTCCACTTTCAAAGTCATCGACGAAAATTTAGATCGTTCCAGTTGGGAGGCCTTGTATCTTCGACATCCCTTTAACATGTTAATTGCTGAACCGAATGGTTCAGGCAAAACCGACTTTGTCAAACGTTTGATCGAACATAAACATCATTTGATCGATCGTCCAACTCAACGCATCGTGTGGTGTTAGAAAGGGTGGCAATCAGCTTACAGCCTCCTGCAAGAAAGTCAGGGCAATTTCATCGTTTTTGTGGAAGGCATTCCTGGCGAAGACGACGGGATCGTGTCTGACCCCAGTCAAACACATCTGGTCATCTTCGACGACATGTTAGGAGAAGACGAAGAAGAAGTTAAACTGTGATTTACGCGCAAAAGGCATCATCGTAATGCCAGTCTCATTTACATCACCAAAAATTTGATTCAACAAAGTAAAGCCCATCGTATCAATAGTCTTAATACTCATTGCGTGGTCTTGTTTAAAAGCCCTAGAGATAAATCCCAAGAGCAAGTGTTAGCCAAACAGTTAGGAACTCCTTGGTTGACTCATGCGTACGACGATGCCACTGAAACCCCTCACGCCTATTTACTCGTCGATTTAAAACTCACCACTCCCGATTATCTGAGATTTCGTACCCAGCTGTTTCACAACTGGTGCCAAGACGGAGGGCCTGTCGTGTACACGTCCCCGTCACCTTAAAAACCTAGAAAAACCTCCAACACTTTTGGTCTGTCTCACACATCGTCCACAAATACGTGCTCGTGTCTTAGAAGCCAGTCTCAAAGAAGTCTTACGATGGTTTACGGTGACAGCGCATCAATTACTTCAAGGCATCATTCACATCCCTCATCAAACCAAACGCTTTTTTGACAGAAACAATGTAGGCTTGGCGCAACTGGCAGATCCCCGCATCGACACTCAAACCAATAAAGCAAATCATTTTGAAACCTGGAGGTAGAGGTTCTGTAGGAGATGTCATCATTCTCACCCTCTTAAAATGGGATCCTAATATCTCAAAGTCACCCCCAAGAAAAAGCCTCTCCCCGCCCCAAACGTACACATAATAATAAGAGCAGTGGTGTCAAGACCAGGTCACATTCCCAGAAAAAGATAATCCCCAGAAAAGGAAAAGTCCCAAGAAAAGGTCCCAGAAAACAACTTCTTCACGCATGAGAGGCACTGTAGTACGTACGCAACCTTACATTCCCAAGCCACGACCTGCAGCTACGGTGACCACGTCTCCAGTAGCCTCAGGTTCTTCCACTACACCGTTGCTAGAGATTCCAGCCCAGTCTAATTTGACACCCGTTCTTCCCCATATGATGAAAAAATGGAAACCTGTGTCTCCAGGAACTTTCTTCTTCATGGGCGACACCATCCTCGTTCTCCTCCTCCTCTTTAGCTCCAGTGGAAGCTGCCTACAAAGTACCTGCCCCCAAAATCAAAGTCCAAGAGAGATCGGGCATGTTACAGAGCTTATTGGACTTATCCAAGCAAGAACTGACACGATTTAGTCTGTTATGAACCCCTCAGCGTCTAGTGTTGCCTGTCATAAAGTTGATACGACGTAGCGACAATTAGTGGCGACACATTCCACAATAAAATAGACCTGTGGTAGACGATGGGTATCAGTGTTTTTGTGCTTCTAAACGCAAAAGATCTCACCCGCCAGAAGTGCACACTATCACCATCGTTGTTCTTCTGTGAAGAAAGGAAAAAGAAAAGGACAGTCTCGTCGTTTGACCCAACATCCGAGAAAACGTTTAGTCAAGCGTCGACGTCTACCCAAAAAATGACCCAATCGTCCAAAGAAAAAGAAGAGCTACCAAAGGGGATGATTTTTTTGACGATGCAATAGGAAAAGAGTTCGTCAAAAAGATTGGTTACAAGCCCTTCGACCTTCTGCAAAAATACCCCCCCCCCCAAACAAAAAGTAAGACAGAAGGACGTGTGCCAAGTCTTCGACGTCAGTGTATTTTGTGTGTGCTCCGTAACGAGCAAAAATGTCACCCTCAAGAAACCATCTCTCTTCTAACCCAAAAGAAAAGAAAATGAAAGGACTGCATTCTCGTTGAGCTAAACATTGGAACGTGTTGTCCGTCCTGTCCAAAGCCCCTCCACCCATGCGAAAACAACTCATTCAAACAGCCTCGAAAGACGTCATCGATAGCGTGTGCTAATGTTGCCTGAATGTCTTGAAAGGAACGATACCTTTGTCTCAACATCAGAAAGAACGTTTAGCCAAGCATGGGCACGTTCTTCGACAAATGGTCAAAAATACAAATCCGTCAAAAACAAAAGATGTTGGTGCAGCGCCGAGGAATATTATGACCCTTGGTGAAAGGAGTATTGGGAACAATGATTTCAGGACTCTTTGGAGCTCATGCTTCATTCATTGGTCCAAGATTTTAAAAAAACCCAAGAACATAAAAGGGACCTATTGGGTGAAAAGATCTCATACGTGTACTTTGGAATCTGATGGAAGGATGAAAACTGAATTTAGTCTCTTATAAACGATAGATTTAATTCCATCTTTGGCTAGAACAACGGATCCCACATTTACCACCCAATCCTCATCTGACCGAGATGTCGAAGTTACGACACGAACTGCAATCATTGATGGATCGCAGCGATTTGTCAGAAACGAGAAAATCGCAAAGGTATCGCCAAGTGTTACAAGGTCTTCAACTCTTTGACCCAGAAAGCTGTAGACGAAACAGCTCAACCGACTCGGAAAGATTTCAAGGCTCTAATGAAAAATCCATCGCCACCCCATGCCCCCAGTAACCAAGACAGACGCAACCCCGCGGAGACCAGGGAATGAAGACGCACGTGAAATCTATCAAACACCGTCAGAGCCTCCCATCTCTAGTAAGATTGCAGCGTTCTTGTTGACCCCTTCCCCCACTCCCCCTTCCCCCACACTCCAACGAGAAGAACTCAAAGTTTGGGTTACAAAGATGATGTCCATTCCTCCTTCGACAGAAGTCAAAAAGAAGGAAGGGAAACAGAGGTAAAAAAGAAAGCAAGACAAAAGCCATCCCATTACCACCACCACCACTACCCTCGACTTCAACTCCTGTGGCACGTCGGACACGTAAAGCCGTTTCCAAACCACCACCTCCCCCAATCCAGAGTAGCATCAGTGAACAGTGGGTGACTTATTGAAGAGAAAGAGAGTCCTGATGGAGAATTTGTTAGCCATCATTTACTACGATCCAGCCCATCCTGCAGGTTACGGAGGAGTTCAAAAATTGTATCGTGCTGATAAAACCCGACTCAAAAGTGTACGTTTACCTCAAGTGCAACGATGGTTACAAGAACAAGCCACGTACACGTTACACAAACCCATTCGACAAAAATTTTCCAGAAGTCGCAGTCGAGTGTAGGGTATCGATCGTCAATGGCAAGCCGATTTAGCCGATGTCTCTCATTTGGCCACCTACAATCCTGGCTACAAATATTTGTTTTGCGTCATCGACGTCTTTTCCAAATTTGCCTGGGTCGTGCCTTTGACTTCCAAATTGAGCACTGAGTTAGTGCGAGCCATAAAACTAGTGTTGAAACAAAGCGGTCGTCACCCTCTTTGATGGCAAACCGACAAAGGCACCGAATTTCTGAACCAAGCTTTCAAAAATGAATTAAAGAAACGAGGCATTCATTTTTTCACCACCGAAGCCAGCATCGTGAAACGTTTTCAACGCACCTTGAAAGAACGCATGTTGAAATATTTTAAGCATCAACACATTCTCAAGTACATCGAGGTTTTATCGTACCTGGTCAAAGCGTACAATGAATTTTACCATTGCAACATTGGATGTGCCCCCGAAGAAGTGACTCAAGACAACGATGTGACCGCTTTGAGCGCCTGTTTGGTACGTCCCCAACTGTGACTGTACCCAGGAAAGTTGGTGTGTTGACGACGGGAGATTTGGTGCGCATTGGCAAAACCAAACGCACTTTCGACAAAGTTACTTACCCAACTGGACCATCGAATTGTTTCGTGTCACTGGATGAGTGCGTGGCCATCCTCTTCCCTTTCAATAAATTAGAAGACATGAACGGGGAAGTGTGAAAAGGTAGCTTTTACTTGTCCGAGTTTCAACGAGTGACCAATAATGAACACGAAGCGTACGACAACGAAAGTATTCTTTATCAAAGAACCCGTATAGTGGGAAAATATCGTGACAAAGAAGTCAAAGTTCAATAGAAAGGATATCCTCCCAGTTCTGACTCTTGGATCGACGCTTCGCAAGTCATCGACTATAAAACGAAGTAAGCATCATGCCTTTCAACACAGCCTCAACAACAAGTGATCACTCCTCCGAGTTTTTCTCTGCAAGATCTACAAAAGCAACCCTTGCGGGTGTGGTGTAGAGAACGTGTGCCTAAAACGCAAATCGTCTTTTTCTGCCATGTCTTTGTAGTGTATTATGTCATAGGTGCTGCCGTCGCCAATTTGACTTTGTAACAAGGAGACAAATAGTTGTGGACCATTTTACTGATGTTACGACCATGTAGTTTAATTACTTGTGTGTTAACATTTGAATTCTTTTTATTTCAATTTTGTATCTTTATATTTTATTATGATGATGATTATGTTCACAGGATCTGATATTTTTGAAAGAAACATCGTGTTTAGTTGGAACGTAAATATGACTCTCGGCTTGCGTAAGCATTATTTTAGATTGCCGACTGGATAAACAGCCGGCGTAAACGATTGGTTGTGGCCAGGGTCATTTTTCTAAGTATATGTTTACATCGTGTACTGCGATTGTTAGATGATGAAATAACCACGCGTTCTTCGTGCGTGTGCATGAAATGACGTTTAAGTTCGCTTTAAAAACACTTAGGTCCCTGTGAAATAGTCAGAGTCCTTCTTATACCTAGAGAAGAAGGTATTATTTTTCTTGTGCTGGAAAAAGTTTATTTTTCTTTACATCTGTAGAGCTCGAGATGTGTCTTGTTATAGATGACAGCTATAGGAGTTCATCTACTTTTTAAATAATAATTTATTTTTCCCTGTAGAACTACACAAGTGGTTTAGGACAAAGACGTTCCGTGAAATTAATTCTAAATTGGAATAGTACAGTATAAATTGTGGTTCAACGTGAAATTCTGGACATTTGTGTAAAGACTTCACCTGACGTCATCATCCTTCATCTTGGAACGTCATCAAGATTCGAACCTGGATTCAGTTAAAATTATTTAGTGATAGGACTTGTATTTTTTCAGTACTAGGATAAATGTTTGGATTTTCTTCACAAACCGTAAGTCCTATTTCATATTTTCACCTTTTCACCGTGTTTTCTAGGGAAATAAATTATTTCTGTTAAAACTTACAAAACTTGTTGTCTTCACTCTTTTCTTTTGTTACTTTTGAACGAGCCGATACGTAACACTGAGCAGTTGCATCGGTTACCTTCTCCCCAATCCTTCCCTGAAATATTCTAACGGTAACAGCGGGAGCTTTGCGATCAACACCAGTCACACTCCCAATCGTCACCACCACCACAACACCAACAACCATCTTTTGGACACTCCTCTAACTTCGAGTGACCTCTTGGACAGCAGAACTCTGGAATTATGAATAACCAATTTTACTAACCTTACCCAGTGACAGTTCTATGGATGTGTTTCCCCACAATACCTTGTGCTGTTTTACGGCCAAATTACCTCCAATTGGATCACGAAGCCCATTGGAAAGTGTCTTTGGTCGAAATAATTCATCCCACACAAATCAAAAACCTCACTAAATATCAAAACACTTTCCACGTCGAAACCTTGAACGATCAAGTGCAACAATTCGTGAATGAAATCTGGTTTCCAGATATAAAAACAATTCAGCAAGCAATCCATTATTTGCCATTTATACTGTGAAAATTCCGTCAGGCTATTATTTTTTACGGTCAACATTTGGTGGACACGGTTGCTTCCAGGTTCGGGGAACTGTTTGGCAAAGCCCTGTAGAAAGCCAAACGAAGTGGCAACATCGAGTACCATAAAGTGATTCGTCGCCTACTGATAAAATTTAAGGATATCCAAACATTGTTCATCAGGTTTAATGGTAGTTTGTTTGAAATTTTGGGTGGAGATACAAAAATGACTCCGAATTTAAGCCCGAAGATCAACAGCAATATGGAATTTTACAAGTAGTTTTGTTTCCTTGTAGAACTGAACGAAGGACTGAATTTGATCTAAGTGTACTCCGATATAGTGGAGTACAACGTGGTGGGACACGCATCCGCACCGTTACTGAGAGTCATTCCTTTCAAAATGGATTCTTCTGTCACAACTGATGACCAGAAAGGTGGAAACACGTATCAGGTTCACGGCGAATTTGTACATCCTCATTATTTGCCCGTCAGTAAGTAGTATTTCAACACTGTCAACATTGGTATAAAAGGAGATCTGGGACAAAATATTCCATTCTCCAAAGGGAAAGTCACGGTGAAACTCTATTTTCGACGAAGATGCTCTATCGACTTGTAAGTCATGTATCCGGTGTACCAAGGAGTCGCTCGACAGCGAGGTCATGGTTTAGGAGATATGCTGAAATCTGCGTTTCGTTTGGTGACACGTGTTTAGAAACCGATGGTAATACGAGGATTACACGTCTTTATAGATGCCGCTTGGACGCAAGGCAAAAAATTTCTTCAAAATGTCATCACCGACGAACAAAATCCCAAAGAATTCTTCTTGAGAGCAGGCAAAAATGTGTTGCTTCAAACTGGAAAAGGCATTTTGGGCCAACGAGAAACTCCTATAAATGCACTGAACGCTGCTGGGTCAGTCATTCCTTCTTCCCTCACGCCACAGCAAGGACAAGGTAGAAAAAGA
Source organism: Megalonaias nervosa (assembly GCA_016617855.1). Lineage (NCBI taxonomy): Eukaryota > Metazoa > Mollusca > Bivalvia > Unionida > Unionidae > Megalonaias > Megalonaias nervosa. Next base: position 47,584 of record JAECUM010007407.1, on the reverse strand, counting down.
CGACAGAGTGCATACACACGTAGCCCGAAAGACGAAGAAAGGAAGAACCGTCAGAGAATTGGATATTTTTGATTATTAAGTCACAGAGAGAAAAAAATGATGCACCGAGAGTCTTGTGAATGTTCCAAGTCGGAACTGGATCTGTTTGCCATGCCACCCACCATGATGACCATGCAAGAATCCGAATGGGTAGAATTTTATCCCGTCTTTTCTGTAAAGGACTCAGGATCATCCCCCACTGAATTTGAAATCAAAGGACAGCCGGAAGATTACATCGATCTGAATAGCAGTTACTTGTACTTGAAAGTCAAAGTACCCGACACGTTCAGCTCAGTGGATTTGTACTTGAATAACAAACTGGTCAGCATGGATACTTACCCTTATCGTGAGTACCTAGAAAATCTCTTGACATACGGAAGAGACGCCAAAGAGACTCATCTGGATGCCTGCGTTGTATGGAAACTTGACACGACGGGCAAGTTCAACACCATAGATGCCAACAATGTGGGGTTTAAAGACCGTCAAAGTAAAATTGCCCTAAGTCGTAGTTTAGAACTGATGGATCGTTTGCATGTGGACATGTGGTTGCAAGACAAGCATTTGCCGGACGGGGTGGATGTCCGCCTAAGATTGAATCGAATCAGTGCAGCTTTCCATTTGATGGCTGCAGCTGATGCCACTTAGAAAATATCATCCAAGAAGCCAGACTCTACGTACGTCGCGTGGAAGTTTTACATAAAGTGGGAAACGACATCAATCACACTTTGAATAGAACGACTGTCAAATATCCGATACGACGAGTGGAAGCGAAAACCTTCACTGGACAGCGATCCATGATCGAAGATCATCTTTTACCCAAGCGTGTAATCATTGGTATCGTCGAGAATTCGGCCTTCAACGGGGCCTTCGAAAAAAATTCTTTCCAGTTTCAGCACTTGGACGTGTCCAAGATCGAAGTCAGTTGAGATGGCAATACTTCGTGTACCAGATCTTTCGAACCTAACTTTGAGCAGAAGAATTCCTTGAGGTCGTACTTGTCCCTGTACGAAGCCACCGGACGGTTGGGGACCAACACCAGCCACGGCATTTCGTACGACGATTATGCCGGAAGTTACGCTTTGTGAGCATTTGATTTCACTCCTGACCAAGGCAGCGACGTGGGACATTTCCACCCTATAAAATCCGGTGAAATTCGAGTGGAACTTCAGTTTAAAAGGGCAACTGAAGGAGACGGTGAATGCCCTCTTGTATGCAGAATTTGATAAGACGATAGAAATCAATAGTTTGATAGAGGTAATTCTAGACTATTAGAAGCTATGGAAGAGTCTTATCCCTCTTTGAATGGTGAAGCCTCCTTTGAAATGGAATGGGAGCATATCTTGGAAGCAGAACCATCCACCAAACAAGACAAAGACGAAGAGAACATGATGATGTCCAGATGGTCAGAACAAGAACAACATTTAATCTCCTTTTTTGCTATGCACCTGTCGGAAAAAAATTATAGGTTTGACCAAGAAACATTGTTACGGTTGTCAAAACGATCATCCCAGTCAGAATCAATACGATAAATATCTGATGATGAGTCAAGAAGAAAAATTGGACGAGTATGTAGATGACGCTTGGGGTCTCATCTCGGAAGAAGCAGTGTTGCATCAGTGGTATACAGACTTGCGTGATCATTCCTCCCCTCCATTGACTTCTCTAGAAATCCGTCGCATCGAATCTCTCTTGGCACAGAGTACGGAGACGAAGCGAAGAGACGTTTACTTGACATAAATTTTCAAAAAGTCAGGATTGAATTGGTGACTTATCATCACCTGTGAAACAAGAAAAAAAAATGGATGCCTGGGAACTTTATTACCTTTTGAAAAACAGTTCGTACACCGCTTCTTGGAATCCTGTCGTGTGTGCTAAAGATGAACTGCCTCATCGCAAACCTAAAGACCATCAAGCTTATATCATCAACACCGACGATAGTTATCCACCAGGAACCCATTGGGTAGCCGTCTTCTTTCCCCACGATGCCTGTGTGGAGTATTTTGATTCGTATGGATTACAGCCTTTGGAAGATGACATCATCGACTTTATGAGAAGAAATGCTAAGATAACACGATTAAATAATGTAAAATTACAAGGCACACATTTCATGTTGTGTGGACAATATTGCGTGTATTTTCTTCATCAACGCAGCCTTGGATATCCCTTAGAACATTTAGTGACTTATTTTGATCGTGACTGTTCGAGAAACGATGAAAAAGTACATCGATGGTTTTGTGACCATTATGGATATCTCTTGTCTTCAGCTAGGAAATGTAGTTTGCATTAATGACCCTATGACCTCAATCAGTGGAAGTACAATTTGACTTCACAACGTTGTTAACCATGTCAATATGTTACTGTTTGGAAAAATTTCTTGATATTGTATGGATTGTTATTTATTTGTTGGTTAGTTTATTGGTTGAATACATATGTTGTATTTTTAATAAAAGGTGTCTGTGGTTTGTTTTAAAAACGAATAGTGTATAAAGATATAAGATATGACCTCAATCATTGGAAGTCCAACTTAACTTCATAACGTTGTCAACCATGTCAATAGGTTACTGTTTGAAAAATTTTGTTGATATTGTATGGATTGTTATTTATTTGTTCGTTAGTTTATTGGTTGAATACATATGTTGTATTTTTAAAAAAGGGTGCCTGTGGTTTGTTTTAAAAAACGAATAGTGTATAAAGATATATGCTCTTTCACTTCTCCCTATCCCTCTGGGTTAGGTGAACTGTTGCGTTCCTACCAAAAAGCCGCAAGGATGTTTTCTTGCGTCCGCGCTTGAGACACGTAAATCGTAGCGGTCTCCAGTCTGACCATGATATAGTTCTCGACTAGCAGAGCAGAGAGTAATATCACACTCAGCACTTTAGCTAGAGATGGAAAGTTTAATCCCTTACCAAGCACTGAACGCGATAATAGGACTTGACCTACGAATCGCAACAGGATGGAGCCTTCGTGCCCAAGCTAAACGGACAACGCTCCTTCTAATTTGAGAAAAATAAGGCAGACAGAAGTAACTGGAGACATGGACTTCAAAGCAGAAGACAACCATTAATAAGGTCACGTGAGGCACCACGGAATGAGCAAGCTACAAGTTCAAGCTCACAATTGACATCACGTGCCTCATCATTAACTCCCCAGCCTTCTTCTAGATACACATCACAGACTAAATCACCGCCAAATCACACTAGTAAAGAGGACGATTCCACCTTACAACTATCAACAGCTACTGTCGCCTCTATACATCGAACATCTATAACTAAGCCGGTGAACATTACTCCAGAGGCAACCTCAAGGAGTATTGAAACAATAGTCAACAGACCACCACAACAAGAAGAAAAGGGGACTAAGGCTAACAAGGGTACCCAGAAGGATGGAAATATTAAGGAAAATTTCATAGCAACAGGAAAGGAAATAACACCTATAACAAACGTGGCTACAACAATAACAACAATAACAGACAATGGTACAACATAAAGCCACATCAACAGTGACAGAGACAAAAATTGCTGAATCAAATATACCTCATTACCATATGACCACGAAAACAGCACCAGAGCTAATAACAATAACAACAGCACCTAGATCTCCCGCAATAAAATCAACAACAGCAACAATATCAACAGCAATATCTACATATACATTAACTGCAAGCAATAAAGAAAACAAGGATGTAGGTAAAGAAACAAAATCAAAGACAAAATCAACTGAGACAATGATTAACATTACATAAAGAGCAACTACTTCAACTACAACAGCAAAGTCTCTGATAGCGATGCCAACTGCTACCACCACAACAACAGGACCATCAATCACGTCAGTGAAACAAAGACTAATGAAATATTATGCTAAAGAGGGTCAAACCAAAAACAGGAGAGGGTAAGAAAAAGATGTTAAAAAAATGGGCAGATATAATCAATTTCATTTTTGAACAAATTTAACTATGGGGCATAACGCACCTACTCAAAAACAATGAGACAACTTCAAAACACATCGAAGCATTGGTAACTGTCTTGCAAGCATATCTGAGCTACGACAACGAATGTAGCATGAGTACAAGATTTGATAGAAAATACGTTGAAGCAAAAAACCTTATTGATGGCATCAGCAACCTAGGACGGAAGTTCCTTGGCTGCCCATGCGTAGTCTTAGCCCTAATCGTCAACGAACTGTACAAGATCCACGACATGCAGATTACATCAATCGAAATGCATCACCATTGGGACAGAATGGTGGTGGGAGACATGGTAGCCCTACGCGAATACAAGGGGAGACCAAAGGAGAGATTTCAAGCTCCAGAATACATCTATCAGCTGATACCACCACCTCCTGAGGGGTAATCCCGGCCCTTTTTAGGGCTAAACCAATTGCCTCATGTTAAGAGCGTTCAATTTGGCATGAAACCTCCACTTGACCAAACTTTTACAATTACCATGACCCTTTGAACACCGTTCTAAATTAAAACTAATAATTACCTAACTTGACATACAAATTAGAAGGGTCACATTGATCCTCTTTTAGACATTGTAATTTGGAGGCACACTTTGTACGTCAAATACACATTTGTTATGATAAGATCCAAACACAACCATCCGCTGGAAATAAGATCAAGAATATTATCAGATATTGTTGTGTCCTACAAGGATTACATCAAAATCTACAATGACGGGTCTAAAACCAATAATCCCGACAGAACAGCAGCCGCTGTAGTTATACCAGAAAAGAACATAGAATTGGGAGACATAATCCCAGACAACCGCTCCATATACACAGCAGAATTCTGGGCCATAATGGAAGCCCTCAAATGGGTTCAATCAAACAATATCCGAAACTCTATAATGATTAGTGATTCACTGAGCGTTTTAAGATCACTAGAAACAGGGCACTCTGACAGCTGAGACAATTTCATGAAAGAGACCAATCTCCTCTTAAAGAACATGAAACGTAACAACCAAATTATAGAATTTATGTGGGTACCTTCTCACATCGACATCCCTGGAAATGAAAAAGCGGATCTAGCAGCAAAGCTCAAACTCAAGGAAATTTAACATAGCAAGCTGAACTACAGCACCAAGGAAATATATAGCATCATTGGCAGAAAAATTATAGAAAATGGCAACATGAATGGGACAACAGCCCCAAAGGACGTACATTGTACTCCATTCAAAAAAGAGTGTACAGGAACGCTCAAACGCCCAAACTGGATAATAAACACTATCAAATAACCATTAATAGAATTAGAACTGGAAGAACCCTATTAGCCAGCAATCTCGGAAAATACCTACCAACCAACAGGGACTGGGGCCCCAATTGACCTCATTGCCCAACCCTGAGAATTTACAGCACGTCTTTATTGTGTGCCATAAATACCAGACACATCGGGAAACATTTATGACCCTACAAAAATTCATGGGCTCTCCATCGATATACCCGGATATTTTGGAACACACTAATCCCAACCTTAACCTGACATACAATAACATATTGCATTTCCTCAAGGCCATACGTAAACAAGGAAAAATTTAATTGTAACCTTTTCGCCCTCTATTTACAATAATTTTTCTTGTTGTTAGAAGACCCCATTAACCCTATCAAAACCCTTACAACCCCATAACACCCTTGACAGGTTAGCTCAGGCAATGCAGCTAGTAACAATTCCATGCAATGCAATTAATACTAGGAACAAACTATCATGATGAACAGGCCTTGCGAAAACACAGATGGAACAACCCTACTTGTGAAGGGCGCGAGAACTCAGATCGAATAGGGCCTGATTACGCCGGTGCGCGTACTCAAACCCAACACTGGCTGCACTAGTTCCTCCTGTTTTTATATGTCTGACTCATGACCCCATTGGGACCCTGAATCCTAGATCTATAAATAAGGTAATGCAATCAAACCCGCCCCAACCATATGCAATCAATTCCAAGCCACTATTCTAGCAAAATACCAATGACAACGGAGACAGGTCACCCAAAATATCGATAAATACCAAGAAAGTACGAACAACCTCTAAAATATTTCTACTATCCTCTACTCTACCTCTAAGATGAAGTGGGGAAAGCACTGTAAATTTACTATAACTATAAATTTAGTATAACTCACCAAACTGTCCATCAAATTATCATATATAAGATGGCTTAAAACCCCAGCCATCGAGCCCAACCGCACAATGTGGCAACGATTGACAAAACACTAAATTAGCTAATTACTAAGGAACTAAAATTATGACTATAAGGTGGTTAATAATCCAAGACCATCAGGCCCCGCTGCACAATGCGGCATACTAACTAAATATAGGTCTTAAGGCCCCAACTAGATCTATAAGCTGACTAAAACAACAGTCAACAGTACCACCGTACAATGCGGAACTTTCTTAATAATGAGTATTAATAAGAAGGATAGGGTCCCAAATTAACGAAATATAAGGTGGTTAATAGCCCAAACCATCAGGTCCACCCCACAATGCGAACTAAAATATCACAGAAAATAAAAGACCTGTACATGTCAATATTGGCACAACCCAAACATCCCTGGTCTAAAATTCGTAAATATAAGGTGGCTAAAATCCAAAACCATCAAGCCCGGTCTCACAAGGAGACACTATTGGTAGCGATCAAATTAAAACTTAAGTATAAAGCCATCTCAATTATAGCAGTTATGGTTAGGGAATCATACAGGGCACAGAGAGCCAATAAGCACTGATTCAAAATTCCGGCAAGACGACAAAATTTACATTTCGAACCTGGGGCAAAATTAATACCAATGGATGTGGATCGTCGCCTGTGGAGTCTTGGGGGCTCTTTCCTTTTCTTTTCCTCCGTTTTCCCGTCCGGACCAAACTGACGAGTTAGTGGTGCTCACATTAAAGAGCACGGGGGTGAGGCACTGATTCCCCTCCCCGTCCGAATAGCTAAAGATCCCACGGTGTGGGAATTGACGGGTCGCACATTCAGTCAGACAGTCAGTCTGGCTACCCTCGTTGACCAGTCAACACGGTAAAAATGAATTTGGTGAATGATTTAAAAGATGGTTGGTATTGGATAATGGATGCAGCATATGCAGTAGAAAAGATTGCAGCTGAATGGACGTATCCAGTTACCCTAGACTTTGTGACAAGTCAAGTGACGAGTCTAAAAGCAGCCAGAGATCTAGTCAAAGACGTCATAGAGGAGGAAGTGGAGAAGTTGAGAGGATTTAATAAGTCTGAGTATGTTATAGTGGGTAAATTGAAGGAGGCTCTTGATAGTGTGACAAAAGTAAGGTATTGTTTTTTTTTAGAAGAAATAGAGAATTTAACAGATTGGTCTTACCTGTCACTCATGGGTGTGAAGTGGGGATTAGACAAATTAAATAAAGCAGAACAAATGGTTAGAAAGGTGATGGAAAAGGAGGTGAAGAAGATAAAAGCTACCTGGGCAAAGGAGAGAAAGGAGAAAGAAAATAGACAGAAAAAAGCGGCCTTTGACAGACTCAATGAAAATTGGATAAAGGTGCAGGAAAAAGTCAGAGCCATGGGACATCCTGACTGGATAACAGAGGATGAAAAGAAGAAGAAGAAAGGAATAATAGAGAAAGTGAGGAGATGGTGGAAGAACTGGAGGAAATAGAAGAAGAAGAAGTAGAACCCAAAGGCCCTTTTCAGGGCCACTCATATGTCTCGAAAAGATGTCTATTCTCCTTAGCCTAAACAGCCACTTGCAACATTGTTGCCATTGTTTCACCAGTGTCCAGTACCGTGACGTCACCCCTATCCAATTCCCCTTGTCGCTATACAGTCCCAATACATTGTCGCTATACATTCCTATGTTAAATTCCCCTTGTCGCCAAAGTATCCCACCCATGTTAAATTCCCCTTGTCGCCAAAGTATCCCACCCATGTTAAATTCCCCTTGTCGCCAAAGTACAACCCCCCATGTTTTAACATTAAGGCTCCTTTGTCGCTACCGTATTCCCATTAACTACTGATACTTATTATGGCGGGAAGTTGATTTGCCCGATCAGAATAGCTGATAAGGGTATTTATGAGGGCTTATTGCTTGGAAAAAAAGAGAATTAGTGAAATGCAGTTTTTTCATGGTAAGGATCTTCGTTTCACAACTGATAACAGAATTTTAGACAAACATTTCTGTGTGCCTGACTATGTTGATAGTGTAAACAAATATAGTGGTTGTAACGTCATTGAGAGACGCTTCTACCAGAGAACTGCGAGTTTAAAACACTGCATCAAATTAGGGTGTGGGACGATAGTGATACACATATACATTGCTTGATTTTGTTCTAATATCTGGTCATTTTCAATACTAAAAAGCTGTGCACACAGAACAGACGTCTGAAGTAGTATAGATAGTTTGAGGTTCCTCTCTCAGAGACCCCCTACCCCTCCAAAACGTTATACGTTAAAATTTTTGTCAGCAGCCTTTTTTAGCTTAAAATTATGACTTTCATTTCTGACAAAATTTGTTTTGTCGGGGTAGGGGGTCTCTGAGATAGGAACACTCAACTATCTATACTACTATTACAGCCCTATACTATAAAGTTTAGACAAAATTTCATATTAAACAAATGAAATATTATATATAATGTCATTCTGTCATTCAGTCCGACATGTTGGATTTGATCTGACAAACAAATTTTGTAAGAGATTTAATTCTATCAAATCAGTCTCAAGTTATACTGGTATAAAAACTAAAATAATAAGCGATTGTATTAAAAAAGTTGGATATCATATATCACCAAAATATGGGTCAGTATGGTTATTCGCGACTGAAAATGATATGAGAATAGCGGGTTGGGCAGATGATGTGATGACATTTATTGACAATATGGTTGATATTTTATTTGATAGCGATATTTCTAAAGCTGTAAATATTTGTTTAAAATGAAAATAATAGTCCCCTCTGAGGACTGTTTCAAGATGATTATATACACATGATTATGATTATATACATATGATTATGATTATATACATAAGATTATATACATATGATTATATACATATGATTATGATTATATACATATGATTATATACATATGGTTATGATTATATACATATGATTATATCTTAATTAAGGACAGCACAAAACACAGAATCTTAATTACAGTAGCGTATTTACAGCAAGCATATTTACAACAATTATATTTACAGTAACGTATTTACAGTAACGTATTTACATATTTACAGTAACGTATTTACATATTTACAGTAACTTATTTACATATATTTACATATTTACGTATATTTACAGGGACAGCACATACAAACGGGCCTTCTCTACGTTCAATACAAATTTGCACACTCCTCCAAGATAATCACCCAGGGAGTGCAAAATTACACCCTTCAAGTGACATGGTGGGAGAGTATACAAATTTTCTATTGAAATATAGACGGGCTGGCTACGCCCCATTAAATATTAAATTTTGGCATCAAATCGCCCCTCGCCGACAATTTGTCGGTCACGAGAATCGAACCACGGAGCTCGAGCATGAAAATCCAAAGCGTTAGCAATCGGCCACTGGACTTTATTATATATATATGTTAAAAAAGTTATTATATAGCACCAAACAGCATTACATTTTCTGATTTTGAAAACACGTAATTTTACATTATATTATATAATTCTGAAAACATCATTATAAATAAATCGAGAAAAAACATAATTTTTGATTTTATATTGTACAGAAAAACGAATATCCTAATGCTAGGCTGAACTGTATAAGATCGACCATTTCCAGTGATACTAACGAGTGGACTGAATGAAATACACAGATGTTATATATATAAGTCGAAGCTAAATTAAAAGATCTGATTCTAAAAACATTATTATAAATAAATCGAGAAAACACATCATTTTTGATCTTATATTGTACAGAAAAAACGAAATCCTAATGTTTGCCTGAATTACGACCATACAATTAGCTTTGACAGGAAATCGGCTGTTGCTAAGGATACTGGCTGAATGACGGCATTACTGCAGAAAAATAATCAATATTCTGTATTACGCAGTTGGACTTATACTATAGTAAATATGTTATTTAAGTAGGACGAATTGTTAGTTATTTCGGTAAATACAGAAATGATACCAGGATTTGTAGGTCTTAAAATACTATCAGATTTACAAATCTATTATATTTCATTAGCAAAAAAAAAATACGAAACAGTATATATGCTATGTTTGATTGGAACAGTATTATCTCCCTTTTAAAAACAGATATGGTACACAGAGTTATATTTCTTGACCAACACATAATATCTCGACGTTTGCTATTAAGTAATATGTGCTATCGTGATTATATAAATAAAATTTAATTCTACCAGATACTTTACGACGACATTCAAATAGTTCTTTCATCGCTATCTTACTGAGAAGATACTTACTACCTTTCACGTAAACCTTCGACCTATCTAGGTCTATGTTGATTTTTGTATACTGGTATTGACTGATCGGATTATGCAAATTGTTATATTTTAATGCAAGCTCGTCTCGTAAACTTTCGAGATAACTAAAGTATTTGCTGTCATCTGATTTGATAAGGGAGAGTTTGATTCTGTCAAATTTACTAAAACAAATACCTGAAATTTCATCGTTAAATTCAAATGATAATTGCTGGTTATTAACCATTATTTTTTTTTATTTGCTATTAACTCCATCTGCTAATGTTAAATTTTCAAACATTATTTCTGATGTTTAGACAAAATTACTTGTATAATGTCCAAGCGCTAGTGTGTTAATTCCGTCACTGCAATATATTTTATCATCAAAACTACTTAGTCCCCGTTTTATGATCGTATCAGTTTCAAGTTTATGATGATTTGTTCTGATAACATTTGTTTTGATAAAACTGACGCTGTTGTTTAGCGCTGCTTTAAAATCGTCAAAATTCATCATCTTTTTCACATATCCTCGAGGAATACCTTTTGCTTTTTTTTGTAAGTTTATTGTCATCTAATATGACAGCATACATTTTGCTCTTTAGTCCATCAAATTCCCTAACTGGCATAAACATAAACTCATCTTTCATTTTACCAATAACTTTTTTATTCGAATTATCTTGAAATCCACTACATGCTGGATAATCTGATAAATCGAACAGATTTTTATTATTGTAAATATCTTCGTAGACATCTTCACATTTTATATTATAAACTAGTGAATCTGTATCAGTAAATAGCAACTCCGAATCTGGCCACTGCTTTTTGCTAAAATTATAGTGAAAATCGTACATCAACCACTTCGATATATCAAGTACAGCTGCACCAACATAAATAGGTTTATTTAAATTTAAATTTGTCTTTCGTCGTTGTATTGCAACAAGATTTTCATTAAATATTTTATACTAACAAAACCATCATCATTAACTAATTTATTTCTGCGATTTATATCATTAACAATTTCTATAGAGACTCTCTTGCGAATATTTTCCATCGTCTTACCGAACATCGAGTTGTTCATCAACTTGAAAAAGTTTTTCTCAAATTCGGTTTTAGCCACAGCACGACGTTTCGTGTTTAGATCAATTTAATTTGCCATCCACTTCGACTGATTAAACTTTAGCACGCGATGGACCTTTCTCAGAATTAGTCCAGGACTGCTTGTTTTAAATTTTTGTAGTGCATAACATAATTTCTTTCATCTAACAAATTTGGAACTAATTAACAATCGAATTTTTTGCTGTTGTCGTTGCTCGTTGTTCAGGCGATAATAAACTATAATTAATCATCATTGACGGATAATCATTATGTAGATCATGTAGCGAACTAGGATAATCAAGATCAACTTCAACAAAATATGAAATATCGGAAAAATCGATATTAATTTTTCTAGGTAAATCTTTTTCAGTTTCTTTAAGAAATTGATCTGGAGTTATCCAATGAAATCCACTACACGGCATTGGTTCTGACATCGCATAGCCATACAAATTATTCCGTCCAGATAAATGATGTAACTCGACGGGAGATTTTTATCATAATTTTTTAAGTATTTGTTATTAGCAGCTGCATATTTTTTTGTTATAACGCTAATTCTGCCTCTGATAACTTTTTCAATAAAGTTAAACATATCGACATCTGCTAAGAGATCTAATTCTATTTTGCTTGCTTTTAATAGAGCGTCCCAAGATAATCCTGCAGAGGAATAATACCAACAGGGGTCTAATCCATAATTGCTGTAGCTTACTTGACGAAAACTCTCAAAAACATCTGCTAGCAATAATACATCTGTTTTCAAATATAGATCATGATAATCACCAAATGTTTTACAACTAAATTTATTCCAAATATCTTGTGCATATTTGCATTCGTCATCTGTGATATTTTCGTTTTTGAGTTGCGAGTAAAATTTATCTTTGCCGGGCAGAGAAGTTTCATTAAATCTGCTCCAATCGTCGAGATACTCGTAAGGAAATATACCTTTTTTTGTCAGATTGATATAGTTTTCACCGAAGCAACTTTTTAGGTTAGCGAAACTACTGCAACCTTTAACAAGCTCATCTAATGATGCTGCCATAAATTGCAGACTGTCAATAAAGCGTAATTTACCGAGCGTCACCGACATATACTTTTCAAAATTATTTAGAATACATTTCATTACGTTATTTAATTTTAGTTTAGCTTTAATATTTTCATCACCAAAAGTTTCTACAATGATATGACTGTCATAGCCACGAAAGTTATGTAAAACTACGGGAATAAAATCTGGAGCATGAAATTTTAAATTGCAACTGTTATGAGCTGCTCCACGATATTGGCCGGTTAAATGACAATGATCTCGCACCTTATCACGGACTCCGTTGGAGTCTACCAGCAACTTTTCACAAATATGACAATCAACTGCTTTATCAAAATCGAGTTGCTGTTTAGACGTTATTTTCATCGGAGCTGTTTTAAGTAATCTGTTAGAAATTTTATTAACTTCGTCTATTAAATTTTTTAATAGCCATACGGCAGGATTTTCACCTCTATATAACTTTATCGGAGTTGAAAATTTATCGTTAGCGCAACAAGCTACTTTATAAGCTACTCCGCAAGGAATATGCTGTTGTATTTTTCTAGTACTGGATTTATTCGGATTATTTTCTGCTCCAACCACAGGAACGAGTAGACACTGGAAATCAGCGTAAATAACAAAAGGAATATTTAGTTTATGATTATAATTTTTAAATTTTAATATTTTTTCTTTTTCGCTAGGCATACGTATTGTTTGAACATTGACATAGTATTTGAGATGCTTCTGCAGTCTTTCATCGCTAGAAAAACCGTGCAAACATCTATAGCAGAAATATTTTTTATTTTTATTTTTACTGTACTGTTTGCCAACTAGGCCGTTAAAGTTTTTTATCCAACAATAATGTCCTCGATAAAATAATAAATTTATTGTATTTTGCGTAGCATTTTCTGAGATATATCTCGGGTAAACGTTTTCTCGCTCATCTAGTCCGAAAACATTTACTGAGATACTGTTTTGTTTTTCAAACTTTGGTATATAATTTTCTGCTACTGGAAAAGTTATTCCTAAAAAATTTAGTTCGTCTTTGTACGGAAAATACTTGTTAACGCGATCAGCATTTTTTTCTTTTGGAAACATCGCAGAAAGAATAGACCATTGAAAACATTTGTCATCATCGTTTTTGACATTAATACAGCATTTTTTGTTTTTAATTTTTTGAGGGAGATCGACGTAGCCAGCGCTATTAGCGCCGCTGCCGTGAAGTACGTTATATTTTGCTGTGTGAAATAAAACTTCTTTTATCATTTCAAATTTCCAACCTGATCCTGACGAAGTAAATTCTTCTAATTTTTTGTTTATTTCTTGATGTATTTCATCGGCGACAATGGCAATGTTTGTTCCAGTCAATATTTTTCTCGATTTTGCTGTTAAATATGGTTCTGAAATTTCGCTGTCAAAACTTTTGTTTCAAAAATTATATCAAGTATATCTTCAACTGCGTGTAACTTTGATAAAATCGTATGATATTGGACTATAAGTTTAATACTTTTATGAGCCGCAAGTTCTTGAGCAATAACTGGTTGTAAAAGATGAAATAAATTTGTGGAGCTAAAATTGCTAAAATTTTTTGATCATCAAGTTTGTAACTGTTATCGTAACCAGAAAATGCTGAAGCAATTTTTTCTGATTTGATAATGTTCTTTTTAGCAATATCACGCAATTTTAACATTTTATATCTATATCTATATCTATATCTATCTATCTATCTATCTATCTATCTATCTATCTATCTATCTATCTATCTATATATGTATATATCTATATATGTATATATATATATATATATATATATATATATATATATATATATATATATAATATTTTATATTTAATTGAATTTTTTAAGATTCCTAATTAGAGATATGAAAAACCTTATAGTATAATGACAGAAATTTTGAGATATATCACTGACAGCGGAAGAGCAAGAAACTTATCATGTACATATGAAATACAACTTATACGCTGCAAATATGTTAGGTTCTGTTATTAATATAGAATCTAAAAAATCTGTTGGCATCATCAACACCAGCTGGTATGTTAATTTCAGTAAAAGGCGATAATACAGAAAGGACTAAAATGTTTAGAAAAGATTTTATTTATACTTTGTTTTGCGGTGATATTCCAGAAGGACAACGAGTATACAGAGCAAATGGCGCAGTTGCTGATGATAATATTGAAAATTTATCATTACAGAATGAATTTCAACCTCATCCAGTATTTGATCTATATGAAGCAAATGATAAGGGAATTATTAGACATATAAGAACATAAAAAGCTATTGGAAAGTTGAATAACAATAATTATTTACATATAATGGTACGTGGAGCAAAAACAGATTTTGTTCATTATCTGTCACATCGTTTTGTGTTTGAAACTTTTAATGGCGGTATTCCTAATAATTTAGTTCTCGACCATATAAATAAAAATAAAACAGATAATCGTTTGGAAAATCTAAATTTAGTTACGACAAAAGAAAACACAAGACGTGGAACTGGTGGTAGTAATAATTTTAAAAATCCAACCAAACAAATAATTTAAATTAATATTGAAACTGGAGAAGAAATGAAATTTAAATCAATTTACTCTGCAACAAAATATCATAAAATTCATTCGAGTGCAATAAAAGATGTCGCCGACGGCAGAACAAGATCAGCAACGTCGATGTTGACATTTGACAGATTTATCTTTAGATACGATAATTAATAATATTTTCAATATCATTTCAAGTAAGACAATTATGACTAAATTCCATAACATCGTCGCGATTATATCGTAACGTCATCATTTTATTTGTATCGAGTTTTATTTTATCTGCTGCTGTTAATAAAAATTTGTCAGAATCGCCTAATGTTATCATAACATCAACAAAATAAAAACTATGTCCTAATAAACAAGTTCGAATTGCCTCAGCTAATTCTTTATGATTTAATATATTAACTTTTTGATGATATTTTATTTCTCCGAACATCTTATTATTTATTAATTAGACAAAAGATTATTATAATAATGAACTTAATTGAGAGACTGGCTAAACTAAATTCGAAAGATTTTGTTTCAGTTTCAAATTTTACATCAGAAAATATTACTAATGACAGATTTGCTGATTATACTGAAAAAGATATTTTGCATAACTATGATGATGACGAAGATGATGCTGTTGTTAGTAAAAAATATCTAAGCAGACCAACAACTGGGCGATATGACGTTAAGTACCATATCGCAAAAAAAATAATAAAATTTAATTTTACTGTTGCCGAACATCAAATATTTTGGCAGCTTATAAAGCCCTTTTTAAACGTAAAAATAGCTGGACAACAAAGAAATATAAAATACGATTTTATTTTTGTTAAAATATTTAATTTAATGTCAGTGGACGGCGCAAGAAAATTACATTTAATTTCTTTATGTAAACCAGTAAAATGTAAATCAGTACTAATGAAATACGAGGAAATTTATAATAATATTATTCAGTCGATGAAATCACAGTCGATGAAATCGACTTAGGTGGTACCCAACTATTAAATTTATCGCCATATCCACGCCATTTGACTAAACTTTCGTTGCCGCGCTTTTTAATAACTTTTTCAATAACAAATATATCTTGTTCTGTTTTCTGAAGTTCTTGCTCACAAAAACTGCCAGTTATAGGCTCACCTAATAAATCTTTTAACGAGTATGTAACTGGTATTGTTAAAAGTACTTTATCAACAACAAATACTTCTTCACTCCAGTTATGAGTATATCCTTTCTCAAATGTTTTTCTCGTCAAAGAAATTCTAACTTTATCACCAACTTTAAATTTGTGTCGTCGGTACATATTTTCGTTGGCTAATATTGGATTTGCAATCGCGTCGTTTGGCGACATTTTACTTTTGCCTAGCGAAATGGATCTGTGTTTCGTGTTATTATGCTCGTCAACAATGTTTTGTAAATTGTCAATATATTTACTCGTATTTTTAGCTGTCAAATATTTGTGGATTTTTTCGTTGAGCGTGCGATTAAATCGGTTGACGATCACATTTTTTCCCTCATTTCCTGTAACATATTTTTTAATGTTATTTTCCTCTAAAAACTGTTCAAATTTTTTTATAAAAAAATTCTGCTCCGTGATCAGTCCAGATTCTATTTAGTTTTCTTTCTGTAGTTGTTATTATTTGTTTTAGGGCATCAGTCATCGATGTCCCTGTTTTATCCGAAACGGGTATACTAAACGCGTATTTGCTTAAAACATCTACAACATTAAAAAGATATCTCTTTGGAGCGCCATCAGCGCCAACGTTAAACTGAGCTAGATTTGAAACATCAACTAAGTCTATCGCCCAGATGTCATCAACGGCATTTGCGACAACTTTACGTCGCGGAAACTTTATTTTTAGGTCTGTGTAGCTCAGTTGCAAGATCATCATATAATTCTTTTTTACCGAGTCTAGACTCTCCGAGTAAGTCTCTACCGAGACCAAGTTTATATTTTGCTCCAATAACACCCTGGACCAGCCTTCGGTCAACACGTTCTCGCATATTTACAGGTTTCATATCACGAAGTTCGTCTAACATTACTTTATCGCAGCTATGTTTATTTTGTTCGCTTTCTGGAAGATCAATATCTCTGTAGCAGATATCACGGCGCATTGCTATTGCGTCAACTTGATTTTAAGGCTCTTGTCCTGGCAGCGGATTATCGTTTTCGTCAAGTTGTTTATCAAGAGGATTATAAGGTCCGGTATATTTATGACCTGGCAATGTCCAACCGCCTTTTGGTTTCGGCAATTTTCCAATAAATTTATGTATATCTATACCTGTTCCAATTATTTCTCTGTTTTTGCATTTTTGACAATATGTAACAATTTTATTTTGCTCGAGACACAAATCTCTATCGCAATCACAGTCGCATGTCATTATTTATTTAGTCGTCTACTAAAATAATTTTCCTGACAACGTCAGGGTAACCCGCTCCGGACAACTTTGTTTTTGGTAAAAACATACTTTTTTTTCTTCCACAGATTGCACAAATACTTTTCAGCATTATTCTATTATTTTTTGTTTTTTCTGTTTTTTCGTCTTTATTTTCTGTTTTAGTTTTACACTTAAGACAATATGTTGACATTGTATATCTAAGTTTAGATAAAATTTAATGCAATCTCATCATTAGCGTGAGAAGGTTGTTTGTCAAATTGCAAAATAATCTTTAAAAAATCTGGATTTTCAGTCAGCTGTTTAATGAACATTACGCAATAATATCCACAAGCGGAAGTTCCAACTGGTTGAATTTGATTAGACGAATAATTTATTATTTTCGTAAGAGACTTCGTATCTTGCATTCTACTCATATATTTTTTTACTGCGTCACTTGGTGGAATTCCGAACGAGTCAAAATAATTGTTATCATAAACAGCTACCCAATGCGTGCCAGATCCGTCATTAAAATCTTGTATATTTATAACACACGAACCCAGAGACGGTGTCGCTTGTGGTGGAATCGCCATAAGTTCATCTTTAGAATAAACTACACTGAATTTTTTTACTTTTTTAAGTTTATCAAAATTACTTAACGCAGACTTTATCTCCTTGTTCCTGGCAACATTAGTCCTCGTCCTACTCCTAACAGATTTGGCAATAGACTTCCCGCCAATCCTGCTAGTAACGGGGCTATTGGAATAAATCCCCCTTTTCGCCTCTGTCGTGTCTTTTTTTTTCGTCGTTGTGTTTCTTTTCGTCGTTGTCTTTTTTTTCGTCGTTGTCGTTCTTTTAGGCATTATATTTATCCATCACATAAAATTGTTACCATCGATATTCATACGAAAATTTTCTTTATACCACTACCTTCAACTGCCTTTTTCGTTGCGCCAGATACTGCTCCAGACGCTGCTGCTAATCCTAATGTACCTAACACTGGCAAAAGTTTAGGTATTAACGTTCTGGCCATTACAGATAATGCCGGACCAAAGAAGCCGCTATGTTTTGCCATTGCAGTTATTTGTGCAGCGCTTAAATTTAAAACAAAAGGTTTTTTGCGCTCGTATTTATTTACTTGTTTTTTGGTTAACATTAATTTTGTTGAAGTACCTTTTGCGTTAGGGTTGACCTTTAATGATACTTGTCTTTTCTTTGCAACAGCAGCTACTAATTTTTTAACTTGACCATCAGTCAAATATATTTCTTTTACAATATATTTTGTCATCTTATATAACGATTACAGATTAAACTTGGACTGACATTTTACCTCCGACAGAGTCAACTGTAAGAAATGTATCGCTTATTACTAACGCATACATATAAAGTGGTACAGCTGGAGCTGCTCCTAATGTCCAAGTAATTTCAATATCAGCTGTGCTGTCTACAGTTCGCTCGCTATGTTTACTAACATCAAAATAAGATATCGGATAAAGTGTATGAAATTCCTCTACTGATATCTGAGATCCATCTCCAACATCTTGATATTTTTGCAGTGCGTCGAGCAGGTACATGTACAGTCGAGTAATATTTTTATTAACGTCATTTGCAAAATTGCATTCTATCGCTCGCTCTGGGTATTGCTTTGAATTTATTCTAGCGTATATTCGTCTAACATCAGCATTATCAAATGTCGCATTATTTTGTTGTTGATTACCACGTCGCGCTTGTCTCTGAAATACAACAAATAATTGCCGTGGTTTTTGTTCACTTGGTGTCGTTGTGACGCGCCATGTGTAGTCGGTAGTATTCGGAACTGCTGTTTGATATATTCTATGTTGCTGAAAATAAATTCTGTTTGTGTGTTTTTCCAGCATATTATTTAATTCCGCCATTTTAGTGATAGACGGAGTTATTCTTGGCATCCATAGTGCAAGTTTGTTTACGACAAATTGTACATCGGCTCCACCTGACCTAAACAGGCAGTCGTTTTGTTCTGATCGATCTAAAATAAGAGTATGTTTAACTGCACGAAATACTTTATTATAGTCCCTGCAAAAGCCAAATATTGTACTTAGTGGCAGCATCATTGTAATTGGACGTGATACTGCTGCAAGTGTCTTTCTCTTAACATAACCCTCATTGTAACGTATATTTCTTCTGTTATGAGCAATTATGTTATTAGCATGTTCTAACATTGCAGTACCATCTGCAGCTGCATCTATTTGATTTAAGCTAAGATTATTACAAGCAGCATTAAGTGAAACTCTTGTAGCGTCTACTGATGCAGCTGCATCTGGTGCGGCTATACCTAGCAAAGCAGCATTAGCAATAAGAAAATCTCTCACATTTGCAGCATTCGCAGCGGCATCAGCTCCAGCAGCTATAATAGGAATTAATCCTGATAAAATTTCAACTGATGCAATAACCACCAGTTCCAGTATCTTTAAACCACATCATATTAGTTGCAATTGATCTGAAGTAATCATCGGAAAACGATATAATATTTAAGATTGTACTTGCAATTTGTAAGTGACCTGAAATATCTTCGACAGTTTGATTGGCCAGCTGATATCGAGCACATTTAAATAAACACCAACCATCATTTATAAGAGCTACTTCTGTTCCAGCTGCAATTGCGGCAGGTGCGGCAGGTGGAACAGCTACTGTCATAATCCGGCCACGAACTTCCAACATTGCTTTATGAGGAAGTAAAAATACGTCCTCGTCTCTAGTATTAAATGTTCTGACGCCAGACTTATTAGGTTCGTTAGAATTTTCATCAAGATATTCAACGTATTCGAATTCTGTTACTGCGTCGTCTGTGTCATAAATTTCTGCTAAATCGAGATAATTTTTTACAGACATTTTGTTTTTTTATTAGGTTATACAAAATTATTTCGGTGTTGTTACTTTAGATATTAATTTTTGTATAATTTGTTCTCCTCGTGGTGATAAAAGTTTTTTTGTCGTTGTTATCATTGCTTGTTGAGTTTCTTTTGTTGGTGCGATTTCTGAAATAGCTTGTTTGATTGTCGGTATACCACGTTGTGGATCGCCTTTTATTTTATCAGCTATTTTTTGCCCCACGGCAGTTCCAGCAGCAGATGCAACTCCAGTTGCAAAAGCTTTTGACGCGTCAAGTGCAATTGGTGCAACTTTATGAGTTATTCCTGGAGCATTTTCTATAATTTTAGCAAATATATTTCCCCAAAATCCTCCTACTATTTTTCTTCGATAAACTTTTTTTCTCTGTTTCATTATATCTGAGGTTGCATAATTTTACTTCCAAATCTTTTAGCTTTTCTTAGAAAATATGTTTACTGTTCGCGTAGGTGTAAATAATAAGTAACAGTTTCATTATTAAGATCTAACTGTCTTCCAGACTGATCTGTCAACTGCATATTTACTTCTGTTATTTGATTTTCAACATTTAACGGATAATAAATAACCTGACGTGGACTAATTTGCATAAGAGATCCTGGTGGAACTTCTGGTGAAAAACTATATATCGTTTGTCCTTTACTACCTTTAGCTGAATAAGATCCAGATGCAATAGAGCAATTTACCAATATTGCGTTTTCATCAGTTATATTTACTGGATTTTCACCGTCATACGTTCTGCTGGTTTCATTAGGAGGAGGAGGAGCAGCATAACTTTTATATTCGAATCCTATCAGTGGTGCGATACTTTTTGGATTAGTAAAATCAACTGTTATACCAGGTTTTATTGTTATTCTAGCTCGTAACGTGTTATAATTTGGTGTAAGCTCAAAATTATCAGCTACACTTTCATTTTTCATCATTAGTTCTTTTGTTGGTTCTTTTATTGTTTTATTTAGATCAGTTATGTTGTAGGCTCCTTGTGAAATTTTAATTAATTTCTGTATAAAAAAATAGTGGAGAAACTCGACTAGTATAACCAATTGCAAATGTATTGTTTACTCCAGTTTTTACATTAGCCATAGCATGCCAACAAGTGCAGGAAATTAGTCCAATTTCATATTGTTTCTCACGATCTAGTTCTATTGGCGGAATATACTTTACTGAAAAATTTGAGCTATCTTTATCAGATGACTAGAGTCTAGTAATAATGTTGCTGACATGTTTTATATAAAATCATTACACAAATTTATAAAATTAAATCGCCGCGATTATATCAAATCGTCATGTAAAGTTTTGTATTCGTCAGATGTTAATAAATTTTCTGATCTCAAATTATCAAGTATGTCAATAATTTCATTGTCAATTTCAGCACCAACATTTCCAGCTTCTTTTGATGATATGAATAGCATTAATCTGCCTATCATTTCAGTAATTGATGAAAATATTCTAACTCCAGTTCCACTTAGTTCCTTTTGTAAAAGTTTTCTTAAGCGATTTTTATCATAACCTTCAAATAATTTTAAAAAAGTTAAATTATTTTTTTCAACATATTCTTTATCTCTAAATTTTAATGCAGTATTTTTAAAAACACCAGCAATAACAGCATATCTAGCTTTTTTAAAAAGTTCTTCAATATTTTCCATTGGAGCTGTATCAATTTCTCAGTGAGCTCCTGCATTTTTTGCTATGATATCAGTTAATTTTTCAATGAGATTATCGTATTTATCTTTTTCCCAATTATACATATTATCAACGTCAGAAATGTTATTTTTTTTCTATAAAATCAAATCATTCTTCTGATGTTATTTCTTCTTTCGCTTTGTCTTTATATTCATCACGATTTCTTTTGAATTCACGTTCTGAACTTAGTAAATCTTCTTCGGTCATTATAGGAGCTGGTAGTGTATATGCTGATTCTTCTGGTCTTTTATCTAATAATTTTGCTTCGGCACTTAAACCACTACTATGATGACTACGGTATTGGTTATTTCTCATATCATTAATAACTTCAACATAAAGATCAGCGATAATTCCATGTCAATGTAATTTAATGTCGTTATAATAATTTCTATTTTCTAAAACTACTTCGCTGAGATGCTCATCACCCTCTTTTTTATTTCTTTTAATTTTGCAATTTCTTCGTCAGCTTTAAATTTATCTTTGTTAACATCATGTATTCTCACATTCTTAAAGTTATATTTTTCATTAAAATCTTCATATTCATCATCTTTTATTTTGCTATCTATATTTGCTAAATTATGGTCAAATCTTCTTTTTTCTTCTATATTTTCCCACTCTCTTGTAAGTTCTTCTCTTTCAGATCTTTCTCTAGCAAAAATATCTTCTAACATTTCTTCTGATTTTTTTTTCATTTTTTTTCTAACCTTCTTTCAATCGGTTCAACTACTGCTGCTTCTGCTAATCTTCGTTGAAGTTCCAGTGGATTATTAAACAACCTTCTTAGTTCAGCTTGTCTTGCGACAGGATTAGCTATATGCGCTGTAAGTTCCTCAGCTAATCTTTTTTTCTCCACATCAGATCTAGCAATAATTCTTCCAGCAGCTGTTTCTTGATGTTCTTTAACTAGTCCGAGTAAACCTTTTTCCTGTAGTCGCCTAAGTTCTTCTTCTGATAATGGTTTAGTTTCAGGTTGTTTTCCAAGTAAAGCTTCAGTAACTGGTTTGAGAACGGCTGCTGCTGTTTCTGCTGCAACCACTTGGCCACGTCGTGCTTGCTGTACTTGCTGTTTAAATTTTGCCTGAGATTGCGGAAGTTTTTTTTAGATTTTCTATATGTTTTCTGTAGTTTGCTTGTCTTTCCATTAATTATATACTATTTTGTATGAAAATTACTGTAGATATTTTTCAGTACAACATCGAAACATTTTACTCGTATCATTTGTTAATTTATCAAACAAAAAAAAGGTCATATTTTTTTTTGCCGTTGCTTGATGATATAATTTAATAAATTTATCTTTTGTTACATCGCCACATTGCTCGTTCGCGATATTTCTAACGTCAACATTGTCAGGTCCTGGAAATAATATAAAACAACCAGTATTTCGCCGAATAAATCTGTCAACATTATAAAAACTCTGGGCGAGATAAATAGAATTGCATTTTTTATTTCGCGACAGTGAAAAATATGATCTTATTTTATTCATTTCCTCGTTGTTTAGCGGAATATCATCAAAAACAACTATCTTGTGTTCGGACGAATCAAGTTGATTAACTGGAACAAGTTCTTCTGGTTGTTTGATAATAAAAAAAATCTTCGCCAGCCTCAAGATCATCACGAAGTTTGTTATTATAATTGTTAAGTAGCTCGTACTTATCTTGCTGCGGATTTATCGTATAAATATAAACGCGATTGTAGTTAAAATTATCTCCTAGAAGTAAATTCATAAGCATGTTTGTTTTTCCCGATCCAGTTCTTCCAACAATAAGATAATGACAATCTGGAAGTTCATTGTTATGTTTATGTTTTACCAAACGTTCTGTGTAAAAATTTAATATCGATGATTTTGCCATTATTGTTATACAATTTTATGTTATATAAAAATTGTCAGACGAAAGATAAATAATGAGCTATTATACAAAATTTGGAACATTAGTAGGAGATTCATCAGCTGAAAGTACAACAATAACAGACGGTAAGGTTGATTTATCAGGCTATCTAAAAAAATCCGGCGACACAATGACGGGAAATCTGTTTATGTCAAATCAACGAGTACTAGAGTTAGAAACAGATTATCCGCCAATAAATGTCGTTAATACACAAGCTGTTACTTATGCGCAACTAAGATCAGTTGACGACAGCAAGTTAGATAAATCTGGTGGAACTTGAAAGTCTTCCTGTGCCTCTTCTTCCTCACGCATCCGTGGGGCTGCGTCTGTCTTGATCGCTGGGGTTGGTGGTAGTGGTGTTTGTGGTGGTGGTAATGGACTTTTCATCAGGGCCTTAAAATCTTTCGGAGTTGGCAGAACTGTTTCATCTGAAGCTTTCTGGTGAAAGAGTTGCAGTCGTTGCAACACCTGGACGTGCCGTTGCGACTTTTCCGTTTCTGACAAATCGATACGATCCATCAACGATTGCAGTTCGTGTTGTAACTAGGACATCTCGGTTAAATGAGGATTGGAAGGTAAATGCTGGGTCAGTTATTTTTGCCATTTGGTATTCCATCCTTCGTTTGTAAGGCACTAAAGTCAGTTTTCGTCCTTCGATCAGATTTCAATGGTCACATCTGAGATCTTCTGACTCCAGGGTCATTTTATTTTCTTCTTTATCCTTTCTGTCTTTGAGCCAATTGTTGCATAGTATCACTTGCGAGTGATGTAATCGCTGGTACTAATGTGGCTTTGAGTATGGGTGCTAACAACAGGTGCATAAATGCTCCGCGTTGGACCAACATCTTTTTCTTTTGACGAATGGGTATTTTCTTTTTAACCATTTGACGAAGAACGTGTCGATGCTTAGCTAAGCATTCTTTCTGATGTGGAGACAAAGGTATCGTGGCTAAGGGTTTTCTCGGATGATGAGACTGTCCTTTTCTTTTCCCTTTTCCTTTTTGGACAGGAGAACGACGATGGCGGTAATGGTGTGCACTTCTTCGAGGGGCATCTTTGAACGTTAAGGAGCACAAAAACACTGATCCCCATAATTTCCACCAGTCTTTTTTTATAATGGAATGCGTCTCCACTGATTGTCGGTTCGTCGTATCATTTTCATGACACGCATCACGCGTCGAGTAGGGGTTCGGAAAGCACTAAATCTGGACAGTTCTTGCTTGGATAAATCCAGTAAACTCTGTAACGTGCCCGATCTCTCTTGGACTTTGATTTTGGGGGCAGGTACTTTGTGAGCAGCGGCCACTGCAACTAAAGAGGAGGAGGGTGTCACCGCTGGAGGGGAAGTTCTTGGAGACACGGGTTTCCATTGTTTCACCAACTTAGGAAAGATGCGTGTCAAATCGAGTTTGGCTGGCATCACCAGCAACGGAGAAATGAAAGAACCTGAAGCTACTGGAGACGTGGTCACCGTCGGTGCAGGTCGTGGCTTGGGGATGTAAGGTTGCGTCCTGGCCGAAGTACCTCTCTTGCGGGTAGAAGCTGTTTTCTGGGGTTTTCTCTGTGGGCTTTTCTTCTTTTTCTGGTGACTTTTATTTTTTGAGGCTGTGACCTGGTCTTGACCCCGCTGATCTTTTTCTTTTGGGTACATTAGAGAGTGGATTTTTTCTTGGGGAGTACTTTGGGGGTGTTAGGATCCCATTTTAAGAGGAATCGAATGAAGACACCTCCTACAGAACCGCTACCTCCAGGTTTCAAAATGATTTGTCTTTTGGATTGAGTGTCAATGCTGCGATTTGCCAGTGGCGTCAAGGTTACTTTGTTTCTATCAAAAATGCGCATGGTTTGATGTGGAATGTGAATGATTACTTGCAGTAATTGACGTGCTGTTACCGTAAACCATCGTAAGACTTCTCTGAGACTGGCTTCTAAGACACGGGCACGTATTTGTGTATTTTTTTCGCTACTGAAGGGACGTCATGTTGACGATGTGTGAGACAGACCCAAAGTGTCCGAGGTTTTTATAGACTTTTTTGTTGTTGTTAAGTCTTGGCACCAGTGGTGAAACAGGTGGGTACGAAATCGCAAATAATCGGAGGTGGTGTGTTTGAAATTAACGAGTTAAAAGGTGTGTGGGGTTTGAGTGGCATCGTCGTACGCATGAGTCAGCCAAGGGTTCCTAACTGTTTGGTTAAGAGTTGCACTTGCGTTTTATCTCTAGGGCTTTTAAATAAGACCACGTAATGAGCATTGAGACTGATGGTGCGATGGGCTTTACTTTGTTGAAACAAATTTTTGGTGATGTAAATGAGACTGGCATTACGATGATGCCCTTTGCACGTAAACCATAGTTTAATTTCTTCTTCGTCTTCTCCTAACATGTCGTCGAAGATGACCAGATGTGTTTGACTGGGGTCAGACACGATCCGTCGTCTTCGCCAGGAATGCCTTTTTTTCCCGTAGAGGTCGAGAAGTATCGAGATGAAAGCGCAAGGCTTTTAACAGAATGAGTCTCTCGTGCCCATTTAAAGGTACCAATTTCATGTTTTTTGTCGGTATCTCACAGTACAGTTCGTAAAGGGTTCACAGGGAATCGGCTGGTAAACGAAATCCCAGAAAGCAAGTCACTACGACCTACACCACACTTCGACCCCAATTCAATGGACACAGCTCTCGTAATAGATGTTTGTAATTCTCCACAGTCTGAATACTGTCATTGATTTCCTTCCACGGAATCTGTTCTATCACGAATGATAAAGATCGAGGAATGGTAGTCAGTTTTTATTCCCTCTTTTGTCGGAATCAGTAAGTGTACTTTCTTCACAGAGATGATCGTCCTCCAGTGGAGAATCTAAATTGTTCAGTCACTAACCTGCACATCACACACCTTTCAGAATGTTCCTCTTGAACTAAATTTACGTTGTGTAAAAGATTTTGGTAACCCTTTAACTTTTCTTCTGGAATTCGTTGCAGTAAGTCTTCCTTGTAGTAAGAAAAATCAGTAACAAGCCAATCCTTCTTGTCCGCGAGGAGTTAAACAATGACTGACCACTGGAACATTTTCATCAGAATCAATCCTCTTATAACATTCAGGTACCAGTGGGTTAAACATCGGTGACGTAACGGATGCAATTGTTCTTTGCGTTGAACTTGTATTTTGACAAACTCTCAACCCCACAGGCAAACCACGACCGTTTTCTTGTAAAGTATCCATTCAGGAATCGCTTCGTCGAGGCCAATATCCTCGTTTATATTTGTGACTGAAGTAGTGTCCTCCCATAATCAGTCTTCGTTTACGTTGGAGAAGAGTATAGTTTAAAAATGGAGAAATGATTTTGAGTTTTCGTTTCACTTGTATTTTGACAAACTCTCGGTAAATGCGTTCTCTCAACTCCACAGGCAAAACCACGAATGTTCTCTTGTAAAGTATCCATCGAGAGATTACTAGGGTCCCATTAAAGGTAGGTAGTGATAGTGCGGAGACCATCGAGCATGTTCCAGGTAAGCGGAATCTCTCTGTTCCCACTGGTGAAGTGACACACCGCAACTGAAGCACTTGACTTTATCCCCTTCGCCCAAGTAGATAAATCCGGCTCTAGCTAATTCTTCGGGGGTAGGTTCTCCAAGATATTTAGGCCATTTTCCTTGGAAGGTTTGGAATCGACGTTCAAAGTCGCAGTATTCAGGCAAACGCACAGGTAAATCATTTCCTATTTTAACAGGTTCATTTCAATGCGGGCTCGGCGAAATCCGCAGTAGTTTGCTCAGGGTTGGATGACATCCGTAGGGTGGTAGACGCATGGTTTCGCGTGAAGGATAACACTGACAATGAAAACCAGTAAAGTGAAAAGGTGTACGATAACGAGTGGCATCGCTTTCGAATCCGTCAGGTTTGACACGCACAGCATCACGTTCCATGGTAGGTATGGTTGTAGTAGTCATAGCAAAGTTCCCATGATGTGGTACTGAATCGCTGAGGTCACAACGGACGGCATCCCTGCAATCGCAAGGCACAGCATCTCACTCAAGTTTGCTCTCGCTTTATACTTGCTATTTGAAAGGATTCATCTTTCTCGCATATTATTAGTAGTTACAATGAAGTATTGGTCTTGGACGTTGTCCCTTTTTATATGCTGACCAATAGCAACGTGACCGTACGGTAAAGTGAAGTCGTTGGGAAGCCGTACTCGCTTCTGGTACACGATTTGATACATTTTTTCCAAGGGTCAACTGACGATTTGGTGTGTGGGTAAACGTACAATCTTGTGAGGTTCGTAGGTGCTCACTCTAAAATCTCGATTCTGTCCAGATTGCAAGGTTTCTTTCAGCACGCCGAAGTTCACCACTTGACTGGTGCGATAATTGAGAGTCAATCTTTTCACTTTGCACTCGGTGTGCACTTCTCCATGTTTGTCCCGGTATTCGTAGCCGTAATGTTTGGGACCCCCACTAGCAAAACTTACAATCTTGTCGTCGGGGTGCTCATTCGGTGTCAGGGTGCTGGTGACCAAGCGATCGATGTAGATGCAACTGTCCGTGTCAAAGTACAGCACACTATCTCCTAACAATTCTAAAGTTTCGTACAATCTTAAGCGAACATGGGCTGTCACGTAGGCCGCAATGATAACATATCCAAATTCGTCGGCCTCTACAAAGTCCAGTTCGTCATTGTAATTGACTAAGATGAAGTCCTCACGAACGACGTCCACGTGTTTCATGGCTTTGGTTTTGTCGTGAATCATCTGGAAGCATCGGGAAGGTTCTGTTAAATACTCCGTCTTAGGTAAACACGGTCGTTGTGCCATTTTGCCTCACAAGCAATTCAACATCACTTTAGCAAACGATCGGCTTCCTTCGCTTTTCTTCACGTGGTATAAAGGGATGCCTTCCTGCTCCCAGTATTTCTCTTTGAATTTCTTTTGGTCTTCGGGAGTGTGGCAGCAGGAAGGATAGCTGCTGGCTACTTGTTTCAGTTTTAAAAAGGCATCAACGTAGTTTGCGAAAATGCCTTTCTGAGTCTCGTTACCCTGGTGGTATTTTTCTGTCTTGGGAAAGTGGTAAATTTCGTACACTTCTAACAGTTGGTATCCCAGGTCCAGAGCTTTAAACAATTCCACGCTGACCCACGTTCCTGTCAAGGTGCGTTCTTCCTGGCTGTGCTGACAAGGTTGGTCTTGGTTGCACGTTTCATCACACAAGTACGGCACAAGGAAAACATCAGTCTTCTTTGGAAATGGTGAGGTAAAACGGGATAGTACAAGTCCGTGGGAGGCAAGATTTTGCATTTAATCAGTCCAACGTATTGTCGAATGTTTTCCACGTCGATGTGTTCCGTCAGCAATTTCGGCTGCCCTGCGGGAACGTGACAATATTTGCACACGTAAAGATACAGCGAACACACGTCCATGTATTTTATTTCTTTTCCTTTCTGCTTGTCGGAGTAGTATAGCAAACAGATGGCATTCGTCCTTCCTCCGTACTAGCTGTCCCAAGGGTTGAAATGGTAAACCAACTTGTAACTTTCCACGATACGTTTAAACTCGGGATCGGTTTACAAACGGTGTCCGTACTCGTGTTCCCACATTTCTACAACTTGGTATCCTTCTAACTTCAAGCGCCACTTGCAAGTGGCCTCGTACAAGTCTTCCATGGTACGTTGTAAAAACTGATTCTTTGTGTCTCGTTGAGGCTAGCAGATGGGACATCCGTGAAATAAGCACCCGTTAAACTAGTACACGATCTGAGGGTTTTCTAAGTCCCAGCCATCCACAGAATACGTTCGTATGGTGTTTTCGCCTCCTCTGTTACGGGCGTGTTGGATCCATTTGTCTTCCTTGTCGCACAAGTAATGTAACCTGCGTAGGACTTTGACCGAATATTGACGTTTGTCAAAGTTTGTCGTTTGAGGGCTTATGACAGCCAGTGTGTTTTCGGGCATGAATCGTTTGCGGTACGCTAAGGAACACGCATTTGGCAATGGTGCAGGCTTCTTTCAAAGGATCGATCTCTCCGTGCTCCATGAACGGTTCTCGAAATTTCCACAGCAACGCCGTAAAATGTCCACGTCAGAACGAAAATACTTTAACATTTCTTCCTGAAAGTCGAAGGGGTCCGAGGCGTGAGACTGGCACCAAGCGTGCAAAGCTTATCGTTGTTCTGTGCTCATGTTGTCGGGGTCGTAGTAGTGAGCATCAGGTAAATGGGGTAGAACGGCGTGTTGATTGGGTTTGGTAGTGGAAAAGTGCGGAAAATAACATTTGGCCATTTCAGTCATTCGAAACGTTTTAGGCACTCCGCTCAAAGGCATGGCCAAGTAACTCATCAAATCTTTAAACTGCACTTGTCCCACTTGCATGGAAATGATTTTGGCTCCGTTCAAGATGACTTTAGGACGTTCGGTGCTTTGTTCCGTATAGCATCTAAGAAGAAATTGTCCATCGTATCCGGAGAAACTGTGAGCCATCAGTGTGGTATAGCGATGACAATCTCCGTAACGTTCGATGTCCTCTTGGCTCCAGGTCTCGTAGATAGGGTCTAAGATCCATTGGCGAAATCGGCCAGCGTGTTAGGTCCTGGAAAGATTTTTTCACGTCCTCCTGGAATCTTGCTGCACTGGGGCAATGACTAAAGATAGGCTCTTGGATTTACTTCTCGCACTCTCGATGAGCCACGCAGAAATTAGAAATGTGAATGCCGGTCTATTGCATGCATTCGAAATCGAAAAAGATGAAATTGCCTTTCTTCTGGTCATCTTCCTCTTGATATCTGGAATGGTATTTTTGAATGTAGCATTCGTGTTCCATGTCCACGATTTGGCGACAAATATGACACCGTTTCTTTCCTGGACATACATGAGCCTTGGCACAATTGGTAAGTATACCTTGTCCACAAATAGGGCACAATTTCAGCAGCTGACACGCACTTTTCCGCTATGAACCTTGCGTTTTTCAAATGTTGTTGGAAACAGGTAGAGCTGACAAAAGTGCGCTGACAAGCTGGGTAATCATTCGTTCTTGTCCTTCGTCCAGACAGGGTTTAGAGGCCAAACATCCTGGGCATTTCGATCCACAATGTTTGTGTTGCTCTCGATTGTTATAGCCATAGTTAAATTTCTCACAATAATATCTGTATCCCAGGAATCCGGTGATGCTGGTGATGGCATCGAAATGTTCATCATCATGATAGACGTGAATGTATTTTCCGTCTTTGATATCTTTGCCTCGAAAGAACAGAGGTCCGCGCCCTTCTTGAGGGTGCACTTTGAAGGTGAAGCGTGGAGCTAAGACGTCTTGCAATATTTGCATTTCAGGAATGCTACAGGGTGTCTCTTTGGATATGCCAGCTGGCTGTAACCGGAGTTCTGCTTCTCTTCGTTGTTTGATAGTTTTCCAGGCTCTTTTCCATTCTGCCGTGTCGTTCTTGTCGGCATACGTTCGTCCCACCACGATATCCCTGGCTAAACACATCTGGTCTTGAGGGTTGTTAATTTGGACTAGGCTGCGCTTGGTGATGCGAAGGTCGTCTACCAATAACACCTTTTTGCGTTCGGTCCCTTGGGGAAGAGAAACGTGGGTCATGTTATGTGTCGCCTTTCCATCGGTGATGTGAAACTTGTCTTTGGACTGTTGCACGTGTTGAATCTTGTCGATGACTTTGGAAGGTGTCAATTCTGCTGGCCTGCTAAACTCGATCCAAACGGGGGACTTCAGACTGTCGTGATCAATGGAACGTGTCAAGCGATCGTCATCTTTGGCGTGACAATGTCGTTTCAGTGTGGTTAACGAAGAATCCCACACATCGGTGATGAACTCTCTGCATTTTCCAGTGGTACGTCGGATTTGAAATCTTTAAGTTTCACCGTGTACGTGTACGCCGTGGTTCTAAATTTTCTAGAGGAGCGTATGTCAGTCTCTTGAATGTGGTAGTAATTTTCAGGGTTTATTGGTGGTGGACTTTGGTTTTGTGTAGATTCTCTGGGTCTGGATTCTGGCTCATTCATTTCATCTTCGAAATCGCTGGCAGCTACTGTGCGAGGCGATAGGTCACGTTTCTGCCTCTTACTTTCTTTTCCTTTCTCCACGAAATGTAGCGATCGTTTCATCTTAAGCGCAAAAAGTCAAATGACTACATTTTAAACGCCATGGGTCCCTATGTATCAATGTCAGACCAGTGTCTTGCTTATATGAAGGGTCAGTGTCTTCCCTCCAAGTATTCATTTCACTCTCAAGCCTACCAGAAAGATGGAAGAGTCAACACAGATCGAACTTCTAATCAGAGCCTTGCAAGGTGTCATACGAAGGTTTTCTTCAGACACGCCGACGGACTACTCCCCCTCCTTTCCAGATAAAAGTCAAGATAACTTGCTACATCTGTCAGAAGAAAGGGCATTGGTCTTCAGAATGTCCATTCCGTCAAAAAAGTAAGACAGTTGTCAAAAGAGACAAAGGTCAAGATACTTGTTATTGTTGTCAAGAGAAAGGACATTGGTCTTCAGACTGCTCTAAGAAACAACAGAAGGAAGAGAGGGTTTCTGAACAGGAAGAAGAGGAAGAACCGCGACAGATCAAGAAAGAGAAGAACGAGAAGAAAAGAATACGAGAAGAAAGTGAGGACGAAGAGGAAAAACCTGTGAAAGTGAAGAAATTAAAAAAAAGAGGAAAGAGTGGAAAGACACAGAAGAGGTCTATGAACTTTTTAAAGTGTTGTGATGTGACAATGGTTTGTAAATTTGTACCATAATATAACAGGAAGAAAAACGTAAGTGTCTCTTGGTTTTGATCTTTTAGAATAAGGACGTACACTCATGCACTCACACACGTACATCATGGGGCAAAAAAGGGTTTTTGAGTTTTAATTGATTTTGGCAAAATGAATACTCTCTTTTCGAAAGAAGTAGGTGGCCCTGAAAAGGACCGTTGGGTGTTTATTTGTTTTTATTAAAAAAAAACAAACTCAGGAACGGGAAGTAATGAGCTTTAACTGCCTTATCCCATTGCCACGGCCAATGCCTACTTCTGGACCTGCTCCCGTCGATGATTTGGTAGAAATTACTAGGGTGGGTATTTGAGACGTAGTAGGTGTGTGAACAGGGTTGGGCTGTTTGATCATTGGGAAGGTCCTTTTCTCTTGGGTCGTAATAAAGAAGTCTGATACATTTGTTTCAGACTGCCAAAATGTCTAAGAGTGCTGTCACCGTTTGACTTTCACCGTTCTCCTTTTCTCCTAGACCTTGTTTCTTCTCCGCTTCTTCTTCGTTTTCTTCTTGCGTCTTCTTCTTCTCTCTGTTGCTGTTGAAAGAGAAAAGCTTGTTCTGCTTCTTTCTGCTGTTGCAAAAATTTCTCCAATTCTTTTATCTGTCTCTTTAAAATCCCTGACGTGTGTAAAGAAGGAGAAGGTGGCGAAGGTGCTGATACCTGAGCAAATTCTTGTGAAGAGAGACAATCCACTAAATCCCAATTAAAATCGGCCTCTTCTGGAAGTAGGTCCGTGTTTGCTTTGGTAGCCGCTGCTATGCCATCAGTTCTCGTCTCCACGCCTGGTGCACCCCAATTCATTGTCTTCTTAGTTTCCGTCATGTTTCAAAACAATGTCGCATAGATTCTCTGCGCACAGACGCTAGCGCACCTATATAAGGAATGTGAATTCACAGGTAGGTCTCTTGGGATTGGAAGACAGACTCACCGCTGTGACTGAATTTTGTAACGCGTGTTGGGATTGGTGAAAGAACTCAATCCGTTTCGATCCGGTCTTCCACTATAAATAACCACAGTTCACTTCATTCCCTTCACCTGTTCTCGTCACATGATGTGGACAAACGTAGAATCCTCTACTCTCGTATCGTCGATGCTGTTCCGCACGGACTTACCCATGTATGTTAAATCATCATGGACAATCATCCGGATCACCTATACGACCGTTTGGAAAAGAAGGATATATGTGGAGAAGTAAGGATGTTTGATGAGAGTCTTAATCTACGGTACAGAGGTCAGACGAAGTTTGAGGAAGAGAAAAAGATCCGTGCGATGCCCTCTATGTTAACGGAATGGTGGTAACAACAAAAACCAATGGCCCTTTTCAGGGCTACTCCATTGCTTCGAAACGATTTACTCTCTCTTGCCATATATGTGTATCTTTGTTTGGTGTTTATGTTATGTTTATGTCTTTGTTTCTTTGTCTATAGCTAAACTTACCCACAACCCGCTACCCGCTTTTTCCGCTGTTTGGCCCAATTGAGGTCAGCCCCTTGCAACATTGTTGCCATGTCCAGTACCGTGACGTCACCCACCTGTTCCATTCCTATTGTCCCTATACAAACCCAACCTTTTATTTTCTTGCTCTAGTGGCCCAGGGGGTCTTGTAATTCTAATTCCCATTGTAGCTATACATTTTGTCGCTATAGCGGCCCAGAGGTGAGTGGATTTTGACTGGATTTCCCATTGTCGCTATGCTGGCTCACATTACTACTTGGGTGGGCTATTATCAGATATAGCGTATATTGCCTAATAAGCGAACAATTAATAATTATTAACTTAACAATCAGTCTTTTAAATGATCAGGTACAATCTGTTTTACAGAAAATATATTTATATGAGTTAAAATAGGTACTTTCTTACAGCATTTAACGAACAATAAATCACAGCATTGAGATAGTATTGAGCTATTACATTATAATTATCTCATTGCAGGAAGACTAAGCAAGATCCAACGAGCGTTACATTTATTTTATAAATTATGCCTTGCGTACAGTGCAGGTGGTAGACACCACGACGCCATGTAATAGGGGCTGCCATATTGATCTACCAGTCAACCCAGTCCTTTGACTGACAGTCTTACTCACGTGCACTTCATATTGCACTCACGTGTGCCTAATAGGGTATTCGGGACTACTTTGTAAACAAATCATGTACACTCACATAATAGGTGCTTTAAGGTTTAGTTGTTAAATTTGTTATTGAATGATCTGAAGCAGATTTTTCTTGGACTGCCACATACCAGCTGATTTGCCACATTCCGCGTTAACTTTTTGATACAATGTTTCGGGTTTAGGCCAGCTACAGATGCCAGACAGGGTCATTAAAAGTAGAATGCAAGTGACAAGGCATAAACTGTCTTCTTTAGCTGGTAATTAGAATGGCAAAAAATATACTTTCAGTTTTACATCCTGAATTTCCTCAAAATGTACTTAGTTCCGCAAATCCGAATTACATTTCGACTATATTCCAAGTGCGATTACATCCTCCTTACTGCACTCAAAATGAAATAAACATTATATTCCATAGCGTCTTTTTGATAATTGCAATTAAAAGACTTCATATTTTTCCCCCATTATGATTTCAAACATTCAATGACAGAACAGAAACACACCTGCTGCTGAAATCCGATGTACTTCATGTAGAATTGGCACAGATCAATCCAATCCATAATCACGAAATTTCGTCGAATCGACAATAATACCAAAATCTATTCATTCCCGATCAAATGGAAAACTTGTTGCAATGCGCATTCATTCATAATACGACTCCAAATTTCAATTTTAAGTGGACCAAAACGCCATTTTCTTTCGACAGTTATGTCTAGCGCGCGACTAAGTTCAAATTTATCTGGGCGGAGTCATGTGCGCATTAATAATGTTGTTGTCGTGTAATGATGAATCTGCGCTTGTGTATTTAGTTTCGAATACGGCATACATTCAGTTACTTTGTTTCTTGTCGTGTATTTTTTTCTTTATATAATTAAGCCTTAGGTAGAATAAGAAAATGAGCATACAATGAAAAGGTTACTGCATTTGTATGGGAAAATATGAACTCGTTTTGTCGGATGGATATACTGCAGTATATGCAGTATACGGTCGTGCAGTATTTCGATCGAAAAACTCGTTTATATTTTCCCATACCAATGCAGTAACCTATAATTATTACCAGAATATTCGGAGATCTTGTGTTGTTGTCCTCATAAAAAAAATGCTGCTTATGGCCAATACAGGCCCTCCTACCTTTAGAAACTATTGTCAAGGTTGTTTAGGACCGACCAGAAAAAATCCATTTCTTGTCAAGCAGTATGTGCAGAAAAAGCTCACATTAAATTTCTCCAAGTTTTATAAAAAAAATCCACATCTCTTTGCAGCTAAATGGATTATTCAGAAGTGTTAGTGACATTTCAATTTCACTACATACAGACCCCATATTGCTGTACACTGCATCAAAATTGGTGGACAAAATGGTACGGATTGTTTACAGTTATAAGTCACTCTTTCACACACTCACTGTTAAATGTTGTAGGATACTTTATTGAAAGAAATGGGACATGACTGCTACATAATTTGTAGCAATGTCTTCATTACCATCCCCCACCCACATGTTCTGAACTGTGCATTACCAGTTTTCCTTAACGCTTCACGTTGTAGTAAGTGAAACATCCTCTTTTCAAGCCTCAATTTAAACGACACGTGGACCAGATGTTTTCATTTCAGATATCCAACTGGATGAAGCATTAGTGCTTTTATTTTCAGCAAGCATTCACCTAAACATGTATTCCGGTACGAACCGGATTGGATATCTCGCGTTTTATGTCACAATGAAAGCTGTGTATGCTGAAAAAATTCTTACTGGCCTGTATTTGTTATAATAGAGCCGATGTCTTCCTTTATAACCTGGTCACCATTTTATGACTCCATAGCGATCAATAATTTTCATCCGGCTTTGCAAACCATTCAACAATCAGGATTGATCATACTTCGTTCAGACTATATTAGTGTTAAATGTTTGAACAATAATTAGTAGAATTTATGTAAATGCGCCCGCATCAACACGTTGACATATACAAGTATGTACTGCGTGTTCTCTGTCGTCCTCACGGCACTCCTAGACGATTATTTGCTAGCCGTACCGATTCTCAAACTTGTTCTCCTTACAGCAGTACTCATCATAAACCATAAGAATTATGAGAATTATGGATTGGTTTTATTAGGGGGAGTGTACTTCCTTTTCAAAACCAATTACGGGCATTTTTATATACTGTGAAGTTGTTACTATACCTTGTGCATGATCTAGAATATAATGTTCATTTTCAGATATTTTTGGTGTATTTTAATTATATGCTATACAATCATTAATAATCGATGTGTATTTGTTACTATATGATGCAGTACAATACAACCTTATATGCTGTACAAACTTCATTTTATGATGTGGATGTTTTATTAGATACTGTCTATTTTCTGTCCATTCAGTTCTGATGGCTCAGCATTGCAAATTATCGTGTGTAAATGAAGCATGCGGTAAAAAGCTTGAAAATACTCAATAGTGAGAGATCAGGTTTGCTCTGTTTTGTCGAGTGATGATTAACAAAAAGGTAGACCAAGAGAAGCTGTCGGAAAGAATAACATAGAGTAAGTAACGTTTGAATACGATTTAGCATTACCATTGTAGAAATTGTTTACAAAAATGGATCTTGAATATAGAAATCTTGATATCGCTTACGTCAGAAGAATGATCTAGAGACTGTGACGGATTCGTAGCGCTGTGATGTGATGCGACACATCAATCTTCAATGCTTCGCCAGGGACCATTACCAAAAGTTTAAAAATGGATATATTTATGAAATTTTGCTAATAAATTTTAGAAAATTTTTCAAAAGTATTTCCAAATGGTAGACAATATGCTGAACTTAACAGTT
Organism: Megalonaias nervosa; assembly: GCA_016617855.1. Lineage (NCBI taxonomy): Eukaryota > Metazoa > Mollusca > Bivalvia > Unionida > Unionidae > Megalonaias > Megalonaias nervosa. The sequence continues at coordinate 10,013 of JAECUM010007407.1, read as the reverse complement.
ATGTCCTTGTTTTATATGCTTAATTCTCATGAACCTTGGATCAACACGCATATATTGAAAAGACAATGTTCATATAGGAAACGAATTCCAAGGCGTTGTGTGTCTGTCCAGTTACAAAAGAGTCAAGCGTATTTATTTAATCACCCAAGTGTTTGTTACTAAAAAAAATTTGTAAAAAAAATTAAGTCTGACATACATGTTCATCGTTATATCAAATGCACGCAATACACTTTATATATGTACAAGCCTAATTTTAATTCCTAAGATGATCCTACTTCTCTTTTTCATGACCACAGTCATTATAACCTGTAGTAGCAGCATTCAGTTGGATACGCTATATATTCTTCTTAATGTTGCCACTTAGAATAAGTTAGTCACACATTTCTTTTTCATTTTATAATTACATTTCTGTACATGCAGAAAGGATAACTTCACATATGTTGTTGTTGGATACTCGATTGTAATTTTATTTCATTGTATGTTACTAAATCTTCAAACTTCGAAATAAATATTATTTAGTATCATGGCCGTACACCACATGATTGTCAGACTCTTGTTGAAAATATTTCTGCTTGACGTAGTTCCAAAAAGCGCTTACCTTTTCAGATTTCCCGTGTTTATATCAAAGTCTCCTACACTAGTACAAAGGATTTCAGTGATACACCAGACTGTATAATTTGCCTGAGCAGGTTTACTGTGGAGGCCTTGTAAGTATTGAATCTAATTTATTGGAAACCCATATAACAGTCTGTGGGAGGTTGCTATAATAATCTGTGAAAGGTTATGGAAAAGCTGATAGTTTTCGTTTTGATTGCATTTCAGTAGAAACATTAGTATATCGTCAAAGTTTGCTAAATCATAATTATGATCAGGGTGGATGGCAAATTAGTTCTTGTCCCGAAGGTTCTAGTTAAGTCACAGGTCAACTATGTGCAAGTTCAATGTAATGTGAGACAAATAACATCTTTTAGTACAAAACCGTTAAGATTTTGTCAAGAATAGTCAAAGAAACAAGAGGAATGGTTATTGAAAGCAAAAACAGTGATTAAAAAAAAATGAGTTTGTCCTTCTGTCGGCTTCCACTGTACTCTGATTAATGTCATGCAGTACACAGTACATCTATGTAATAATCTGATCATGGACCTGAACAGATTCGTCGTGCTTTTTGCCTTTAGTAGAAACCGGCATTCATGCCTAGTACGTTATTCAAATGATATAATGGAGAACAGGAACGGAAGTCATGTGTTATAATGGAGAACAGAAACGGATATCACTCTCGATAATGCAGTCAATGCGGAAAATTTGAGGTCATCTGTCAGAAAAGTGCAATGCTCACTATTTCATACGATTATTATTTAACGTAGTGCATCAAAATATTCCCAATATTTAGCAAATTCAATAAAGGCGGTAGACAATAGGCAATGTCGTAATGAAATCAACTCACATTTGCCATAAATTGGCAGTTCTGTCATACAAGTGAATTAATCGTTTCGTGTTTCATTGGTTCTGAAAACGTTCGAAATCTTAGTCAATGTCACTGGCAATTTGCTATTGTGAAGGAATGGAAGATAAAATCATTAAAAACAATGTATATCAGTCTCGACCGAAGACACGTGTACCAAGCTTTCTTGTATTGGGTCTTCAAGTCTAATGTTAAAAGACACACACGTACAGACACTCAACAAAAGCTGGTGAGTGCCTCTTCTCCATTTGTCCCTATGCGTTTATCACTAACGTCGAAAATATTATCCTATACCCTAATTTTTTTATGTAAGATAATAATTATGTTGCAGACAGTTAAATAAAAGTCTGCTAATAATTAGGTTTGTTACGACTCATTGATCGTAAACTAAGTAAGAGAAAAGAGCGAAATCAAACACGTTTAGTAACATTCAACAAATAATTTATTTTCCTCGAACACAAAGTGAAATGTAAAAAGAACTCACAGTATTGTCAATTAAATCCCAAATAGTCCTAAAAGTTCTATCACAAGTCCAGAAGTATAAAGTATTCCGAATGAATTTCAGTAGTGTTCCGAATGTATTCGGGGTTAATTCTGACACCCATACTTTTTAATACTTCTATTACTGATATATATATATATATATATATATATATATATATATATATATATATATATATATATATATATATATATATATATATATATATATATATATATATATATATATATTTGAATGTGAGTGTGCCAATTGATGAGTTGTTTTATAGACAATGAAATGAAAGCATATCCTGTCAATTTCTAAAATTTTGCATTTGGAAAGAAAAACTTACAAATATTGTGGGACCTTGTCAACCAACGAGACTAATATATAGTGTGAAGATTCAGTAAACTTTAATCATCAAATTACTGAGATTTGTCGAGACCGTCGAAACAACTAAATGTACTGAAACGAATGGAAAAATACATTACCCACAAATGGTTGATTGGCAGTGTATCATTCTTTCATGATATTAAAGTTAAACTTAACCAGGCATTTCATCAGTCTCACGAAGCAGTGTATAATAGTGATAATAACAGTTTTGTCAATTTTAAATGATCTAGGTTAAGGCCCTTTACTCCCCCACCCCGACATTGTTTCCTCTGACAACTTGCAAGAAAAAAAGTTGTCCAGCCCATAAGACTTTAGCCTAGAGCAGAAACCAACACAACCACTATTGTCATACTAATCATTACATAGTTCTCAAGGACCACAAGGTCCACAACCACAAAGTCCACTACAACGTAGCTTATACAATATTGCTCATGAATGTAGCCACAAAATACAGGCACGCGTACATACGTGAAGACATATGCGCATACATCCACAAGTAAATGCACGAAGGCATATGAGAAGACATACGTGAACACATTACACGAATGCATACGAGAAGACATACGTGAACACATTACACGAAGGCATACTCGAATATAGATTATTTGCATCAACTTTCACATGGCCACAGGGGCCCCTAGTGGCCAAGTGGTCTAAAGCGCTCTCCGTTATGGATCACTGCCATCTCACCTCTGTCTGCGTGGGTTCGAGTCTCGGATTCGGCTTATGTGGGTAGGTGAGAAAGCTTGCCAGTAACTTCTCGTGGGTCGGTGGTTCTTTCCGGGGTTTCCCCCGGGTTCTTCCTCCACCATTAATACTGGCCGCATTGTATAGCCTATCGTGTGCCGAAAAATGGCGTTAAACCCTACAACAACAACAACACGTGGCCACTATTATTGGAAATGTATTACAAGCCCAACATATACATATGCGTATAGTTTCCAGTTGTTAGAGCATCCGTGCTCAAAGACCGATCAATATTTGCATTCATAGTATTAGTTCTCTGTGTTACCTGCCAGTATAGCGAGGGGTGTGTGTGTTGACTAATTATGTTCTTAAAGGTAAAATATACATACTCAAGAAATGTATTATTCTAACATGTCGATAATCACAAAGCGAATTTGTATAGTTCTTGTTTTTATACAAGAGACAGCCAAACTGATTATCATCCACGATGAATGAGTGTCTCACTTTGAAGAGCGCGTGAATCTGCAGCTCTTCCTGTCTGTCAAGGCGTAGACATGCTCACTGATTCGTCATTACCCACAAATATGGCGGCCTGATCTGGCGGCAATTTTACCCTATTGTTAGCACATCCACGAAAAACTGATCTGAATAATTTTCACTTGGACAGTTGCATGGGAAAGAACTGCCGGTTACCTCGATGGACATGCTAAGGAAAAAAGAAGACTGGAGTGAAATCGCTCGGGCCTCAATCGCCATGGGGGAGCCATTGACAGGTACCTCATGTGAGGTAGCAAGGATGAATGGAAGAAGAATAAGTATTTGATCACCCTAACTTCATGATTAATTTAAAAATTAAATGGTCGACAGAACAATGGTTAAAAAGATGCCCCAACCACCTCCAAGGTGGAAGACGAAAGAGAAGAAAGGTAAGAAGAAAACTATAAGAAAAACAAACTCCAAATAAAGAATACGCGTATCACTAAGTTTGATTTCAATCTAAAGTAAGCAAAATATAAATGATATACATATGCCTTGAGTATATGATCAGAACAAGTAAAATTTAAATTTGATTGAACACATATATACGCATGACAAATATTTATTCAGTCAAAGAAAATTCTCAAAATTATATACAAATTAATATAGCTCGAGTAAATGATTATGCAAAATGTGACTTTAAAATTAATCTACTTAAATAAAAGGAAATTACACACACACACATAAACACACACACAGACATAAACACACACACACACACACACACACACACACACACACACACACACACACACACACGCATGTCTAATATTTCTTCAATGTAAAGAAAATTTTCAAAGTTATATATAGATTAATACACACTGAGCATATGATCAGGTAAAATAAAATATGACTTTAATTCTAATCTACTTGAAAAATAAATTGAACAGGCACATGCGCACACGAACATTCTCACATCCCTAGTATTTATTGAATGCAAAAACAATCCTCAAACTTATATTTAAATTTATAAACACTGAGAATGTGATCAGAATAAGTAAATTTTAAGTTTAAAATGAATCTGCTTATATAACTTAAACACGAAAATCCATAATTATTATTTTAATGTGAAGAAAGAATAAATCACAATCAAAATTATGTACATATTATACACTCTGAATACACTTCACACACACACACACACACACACACACACACACACACACACACACACACACACACACACACACACACACACACACACACACACAGAGTAATTTTTTTTGAATGCAAACACAAAATTAAACAAAACCCCTATTTCATGCGTACATATCTCGAGTTTAAAATCAAAAACAGTAAAAATGTGAATTTAAAACTGACATACGTAGCACATACACATACGCCTCTAATATTGATTTTAATCTAAAGAAAACTATAAGATCTCGATTAAAATCATGTACATATTATTGTACAATGAATGTGTAAAATGGGACTTAAAAAACTAATCTGCTAACTTAAGACACACACAGATACAAACACACATACGCACATACATCCCTGATTTTTATTCTGAGGGAAAGAAAAGGAGAGATCAAATTTCCAGTAGATTTTTTAATTCAGTATGAATGAAATATATTACTGACACAAGCGTCATTGGATCACTGATGAAGCGTCGCTGTATTCATACGTTCCCATTTATTTGACAGTTTCTTTTAACATTATAATTACAATCCTTTTTGTTTTCAAAAACTAATAAAACGAGTATCATTTACAATTAATATTTGATTAAATACATAGGAGTTGTTTATTTATCTCCTTTATCAGAGACTACTACATCCTTATATATATATATATATATATATATATATATATATATATATATATATATATATATATATATATATATATATATATATATATATATATATATACACATGCATTTACACATATTTTGTTTTGAAAGCTTTTTGTGCAATTTGAGCTGGTTTCTTTACACACTCGGCTAGATTATTTTGTCTAAAATGTTATCAATATGTTGAAGAAAAATAAGTGAATGAATTATCAAAATGTTATTTATCATGTAATGTAAATAAGACTGGCCCTTGTAATTCTTTTCACTACATAGGTGATATTAGTAGTTTTAATTCGACGATACATTTTGCCCACAGAACGCCTTTGAAATACCAACAATATAATGAGAACGTTTCTTTATATTCTGTGTAACAGAATATCCATTCAATTATCCAATTCAAATTTCTTTCCAACAAATCGCAATTTTTTTCACATCGTGAGAATAATTGAATTTAATATGTTGAGGAAAAATCTGGCGTTAAATTGTTTTTTTTTAATTATAAATATAATTATGCCGTGTAACGTATTAAATTCCACGCCCCTTTGATGAAATCGCTTGTAAATTTTCAAGATTTCTTATCATTTATCTGATTCATAATTATTGTTTTAAAAGCATTCTGAATTTTCCACATTTTTAAAAAAAAATCATCATGGATGTCAATGTTAAGACATTTCTTCCACTCCTCTTTCTCCATGAATTTCAAATAACCAGTAAATAAGACTTAATTGTATGGAGGTAGCAAAAAGTAGGAAAATATGGCAAATGTGAGCATCTTGTTATCTTGCTAAGTTGCTTTCGCCTGTTATCAACTAATTTTTATTAAGACGAGTTACTGTCCGGATTCCATGAAGTTTTCGATAACGAAGGTTATTTATGTAATGTAAGATGGAGATTTGGAAGTCGTAAAGAAGTGACATTAAATAAATATAATGAAGGAAATTATTTTACATCTTGCCGATAACTCCAAGTCTTCTGGAAAGGATGGAACATCTGACATCCCTAAATTGGTGTCTGTCCAGTGGGAAGAGGGAGAACAATGTTTGCAATGTTTACAAATCTAACGAGTTTCAAAGAAATATTGGATGAAGAAGCAAATCGAGTAAGTTATTTCCATTTATGTTTATTACACTTTTTGAGCATTTGTTAACAAAAAATTGGGAAATGAATAACGCGACTTGCTAGTACCATTTTTATATAGATTGGTGTCCATGGGGTATCGTATACGAATGCGTCGCCATGTGTGAATGAAGCCATGCCACAAGAAACCATGATGCAAAAGATTCTTCCTAGGTCACTAGCTATGCAACACAGCGTGGACATACCGCATCACGTGGAAAGCATACAACTACTTAACATGCACCAACCTCCACCACCTTGACACGAAACAATCATTTGGAGCCTGCAACAGCAGCATTGTCAAGGAGATGAGAATGATTTTAATTATTTGTTTTATTAATCATTCTTGTTTAAGTGTGTTAATATCGAAAATCTTTATATCCGTGTGTATATATATATATATATATATATATATATATATATATATATATATATATATATATATATATATATATATATATATATATATATATATATATATATATCCAAAACTTGAATGCCCTCATCTAACAAATAGCATTTATCATCAAAACAGGAGCGACCAGTTTGCAATTTGATTTTTCTTCAATGTCTCAGGTAGAAGGATGTAACTTGAACCTAGTATAGGAGAAGAAATTACAGCGTGCGTTTCTAACTGTATAACATTTTTTATATTCCAGCCAGATGAATTTCTCAAAACAGAATTTCTAGACTAACTGAGATTTTTTGTGTAAAGTTTCATTTATATCATGTTCGCTTACTGTTTCTACAGTAAGGATAGATAATGTTTAATTTAGAAAATATGGTCGAGCAGTTTCGAGTTTACAACCCATGCTATCTGTATACATTTCAGTTTGGATGCAGGGGTACCATTTGATATCATGATTTAAAACACGTGATTTTAAATAGTTGATGACCTGCCACTTCACGTTTCCGAAACAAATTAAAGCATCACTTTGTTGTGAGGTCCTGGTTTGTTGCTGTAAAATTTCCTTACATATTATGCCGATGGCCAATATTGTATTCTTGTAGAAATAACGCTTGTTTAACAATATTGCCCAGAAAATTTATATTTTCATTTTTAGTTTACTCCATTGATTGATTGGGCCCTTTTTGTTAAGTTAGACCTTCGGTGATGAGTTTTCCACAAGTATCAACTTTGGTTTTAGTTTCATTTGCTATTTGCTGCTTATGAAAGGTTTGTTTGCTTTAATTTTCACTGGAGACTCGTATAAGGTCTCTTCGTAAAAGTCACCAAATTCAGGCTTTCAAAGTTTTTATTTCCCTCCTAAAGTCATCACTCCCATCGGGGAACCGGAAAACCAATTCTTCAAAAGCATTCCGTATTTCAATGCAAGTGTAAATATTGCTTATTCATTTACACTAGTGCGCCTTTCATAGTTTACAGTGTCACTGAACAAAGTGGGCATATTCTCGAGTCCGCATTTAATAGATTAGAGTAAATATTGAAGAAAATTCTAACAATGATAATGCAGCACGTGATCATGTATAGCAACAGGAAACACCCCTTCAATCTTTCCTTTCAAATTGTTACAGTAGACAATAATCAGAATTCCAACCAATCATAATGTAGAATGTGACCAACTCTTAGAAAAAGAATCACTCTTTCAAACTTTGTAGTTCATCCATTTCATTTTCTTTAGTATATCTTTCTCCTAGACTCTAGTTTTTTTGGTATCACTTGGTTCTTTACTAACAAAGGAACAGGGCGTTTTGCAAATAGATTGCTAGATTTTTTAAAATCTGAATATTATTTTCATTGTATCCTGATTTTTATCAGTCCCGTCGTCTTCTGCATCATTATTTCTATCAGATTTTAATTAATTTTGTCCACAGCCTGCTTGGTCTTCCTTTATATTTGTAGGTCTAGTCTTTAGATTATTAATTGCTTTTACCATGCTTATATTAGGTGTCAGCAATAACTCCTATGCCATGATTAATTTCTTTTTGAATGGTTTTGCTTAGCTATATGATTTTTATGTACCATAAGATTCGTTTACTTCTAGTATTCTTTCGAGATATAGCGAATATAATATAATATAATATATTATAATATAATATAATATAATATTAATATAATATTAATATAATACATCAAGCATGAAAATACAAAAGAATTATTTTAGATTCAGAATTGCAAAAGTTCAGAAAGATGAAGATGGTCTCTAGTTCATATAAATAATACTGAAAAAAGAAAACGAAGCAGAAAACTCCAATATTTTGTTCAGTGGGAAGGTTTTCCAAAATGATCGAATGGCTGGATAGACGCTCTCCAACTAAACGATACTTTAAAACATAAACAAGTTTGCAAAACAAGCAAAATGTGAATTAAAACGTGACAAAGTGAGATAAATGCACAGCATTCATCAAAAATGCGTCAAAGAGAAAGAAGCATATACGAGTTCAGATCTCAAATAAATCAAAGAAGGCTAATTCGGCAAAGGAAAAGGTAATAAAAAAAAATCATAAAGGTGGAAGAAAACGGAAAAATGACAAGTCGTTTGCTAGAGTTAGAAAAGACATTATTCGATTTTTAACAATGCCAGTATTCAAATTGGAATCCCCAGCAAACTAGCCCGTTATGATCTCCCCCACACACAAGTAGCTGTAGCTGATATGTATGACAAGAAATTCGTCCTGTGACTCAACTTTCAACAGCCGTATAAGTGTCCAATATTCTATGGACTATTTGAATTTAGAACGGGTCACAGCTTTATGTGAAACTTAAGGTAAAAAATGCTAATGGCATAAATGTATCGCTAATGAAATCGTTAGACCTGTAGTTTGAAAGGCTTATGATCTTGCCAATTTAGCAGTTTTATTTTTTTTAAGGTTTGACGAACAGGTATCTGGGGAAAAAAAAAGTCACTGACAAGCAGTAAATACTGAACAACATTGTTTTCTTGTGACAGATTATTGACTGACATGAGATCTGCATGGAATTGCTCATTAATGAAAGACACTCTTACCCTGACTGTTGAGAACATATGCGGAACTTGTCTGTGAAGGGAATAAGTATCTTAATTATTTAACCACTCTTTGATCAAATGTAACCTGAACTGTCCCGTGTATTTTCTTTCTTAACTTTTGTATAGCTTGAAGTACATTTATGCTGAAATATTCCGTGTATTTCCCTTCTAAACCTTTGTATAGCTTGAAGTGCATTTATGTTGAAATGTCCCGTGTATTTTCTTTCTTAACTTTTGTATAGTTAGTTTCAAGGGACCTGTAAATACATTTATGCTGAACTGTCCCGTGTATTTTCTTTCTAAACGTTTGTAGAGCTTGAAGGGACATGTAAAAACATTTATGCTGAACTGTCTGTGTGTTTTCTTTCGAAACTTTTGTATAGTTTCAAAGGACCTGTAAATACATTTATGCTGAACTGTCGTGTGTATTTTCTTTCTAAACTTTTGTATAGTTGCAAGGGACCTGTAAATAAAATTATGCTGAACTGTCGTGTGCATGGACGCCCGCAGAAGTTTTGTGCAGGGGATGGGGGTCAGGAATTTGTGCGGGGGGGTGGGTGGGTCAGGATTTACCGG
>JAECUM010007406.1:0-104308 GCA_016617855.1 Megalonaias nervosa | reverse complement strand
CTTACCAGGGTTTTTCTTGATTCTTCCTCCAGCGGTTATACTGGTCGCCAAGAATAGCCTATCATGTGCTGAAAAATAGCTTTTAGCCCAAATAACAGTAAAAACACTTGAGTTAATAGAAAGAATCTAATTGGCACCCACCTAAAAAAAAACAAAAAACAAATAAAAACAAGAACCGCCAAAAAAGAACCCCAGAACCCCCCCAAAACAAAACATCCTCCCAAATAAAACCAAAACAAAACAACAGCAACCGAAAATTTAAACATTGCATCAATTTTGGGACAGAGGTAGATGTTTTGACCATGTGCTATTCAGGTAGTCCGTTCTGTCTTTTTTTTTGTTGGCGTCTGTACCACGTTCGTTTATTCGTTTGTTTATATCTTATATTACTTCTGTTTACAAAAGACGTTTTTTTGACGAACTTGTCCATTAACAGTCTCTCACATCTGAGCATATTGAGATAGTGATTATTGTCTCTATTATCTCACTTTCCCCATTTTGATACAATCAATATTAACGGTGTGTGCTGTTTAACCTTACTTGCACGCTGTCACCCGTCCACCATGCGTAGTTATTCGGTTTCAACATCATAAAGGTGTAAGAATCGCTCTTATGATTGTCACATTCGTGCCATGTGACTCCTCCAAATGACAATTTGTAAACTCATCTCTAAGTCTTTCCCTTTTTTGCATAATCAATTCATGTAGGTTCTGATGAAAACAAACTGCATGGAAAGTAGAAGCGCTGAAAAATGCCCGGATGTTGATATTAATCTTTATTTGTACTTATAGATTTATTTCCATTGTCCGAGTGAAAACTGTGACGACCCTTGTCTTAATTCAACGAAAAATAACATAAATCTAAACGATTGAATATAATTTGTACTAACATAAACTTTAAAAGATATTTCATAACTTTAGTAATTTTAGTAGTCCGTATAATTCTGCTTTGAAACATATTTAAAGAAAAACTAGTTATTTAAATGACAATGGACCTGAAGAACATAAAACTGCACATGAAGGATTATTACAACCATCGATACATTATGCAGCATGTTCCCAAAAACGGCACTATCATCATGGAAGTTTCACGGGTATACGCAGATAGGCATTCTGCTGAAAAATTAAATGTAATATCCGCAGATGATGAAAAATGTGGATGGACGTATATTTTTAGTACACGACAAAACTTGTCAACCATATGATGGAATATCCAAGCTAACTCAAAGTACATGGTTTTACGTGATAAGCATTTCATGGTCTAAAGTTAATAATAGCAACATGTATTACACAGTATCAGCTGTACATGTAACGTTTGATTGAAAGTTCAATGTTTAGCCAGGAAGGATACGATTCAGACGAAAATATGGAACTATTGACCCAATATAGTTCAGATTAAAGTGTTAGGCTAAATTATGTTGTTGTGGTGATGGAGTCTTATTAATTCCAGGTCATGTAACTAATAGCGTTGTGCATATTTTGATACCAGCAGCTGATTTTTTGGCTGCAAAACTTAGAGAAAAGATATGCGAAGAAGTACAGTTATATGAAAATACCGTAAATTTAATAGGGAAACGGCTGGCCGCAATGGGGCTCGATTCCATTACCTGCCTAACTAAATATGGGTGTTCTTTCACTTTGGTTATCTGAATCAGCAGGCCCAGTCCAGCCAATAAACTGTCCCCTGCCTTTGTGACCTGTTTCCTGGCGTTAAACTTCCACTTCACTGCATCCTGCCTAGCCTGTTGGAGGAGCAGATATGCAGGCCCGGCCCTAGGGCAAGGCGAACGAGACAACCACCTTGGGCCCCTCGCTTCTCCGCAATGCATTGTTTTTGCTTGGGGCTCCGCGCTCGTCGCTTGCTGCCTTGGGCTCCGCATGCTGCCTTGGGCCCTGCACATCCTAGGGGTCTGCAGACATGGAATATGGCCGAACTGTGGCTCGAAACTGAGGACTCTCTAAATCTAGACGGGCGCTCTACCACTTGAACCGTCCGAGCAGATACTCCCAGTCCTACCCGTTAGATAAACAAGAATTAAACAGATAAAAGCAAAGTTCATACATTCGAGGAAGAAAACATTGTTTTAAACACAGAAGAGCAAACTTCCTACTTCTTCACGTGAAGCAAATAAACAAGCATTTATAATTATGTCAGGTTCTATATTTTACTTTTGAAATAGGAGGATACCCAATTTCTTTTACAACATAACGTACTTGTATGTGCTTTTGGTGTTGTTCTTACATGTTTTATTAAAACTCCTAACAACAATTATCACCGCTACAAGATAAATACCCTAATCAGGTATCACAAACGTAACTGGTCCATCTGAATCTTATAGGCAGCTTATTACACCGTCAATTATATCAGGTAATGATGCGACTCTACTTTTAGCTTATTGCATTACCAGTGATATCACGCGATGATGCGGCCCCACTTTTGGCTTATTGCATTGCCAGCGATACCAAAGAAATAATTTGCAATGCTTCACGAATTTACCTCTTGTATTTCCACCTCTCTCGTACCAAGAATTAGTGCATGAAACACTAGATTAATTCACGCCTGATGTTAAGCGTCGTATATAAAGTCCTATGGATAAAGCAAGATTTGTTGAAATCATAGATAGGGCTACAAAGCAAGATTTGTTGAAATCATAGATATGGCTACAAAGCAAGATTTATTGAAATCATAGATATGGCTACAAAGCAAGATTTATTGAAATCATGGATATGGCTACAAAGCAAGATTTATTGAAATCATGCATATGGCTACAAAGCAAGATTTATTGAAATCATAGATATGGCTACAAAGCAAGATTTATTGAAATCATGGATATGGCTACAAAGCAAGATTTATTGAAATCATAGATAGGGCTACAAAGCAAGATTTATTGAAATCATAGATATGGCTACAAAGCAAGATTTATTGAAATCATAGATAGAGCTACAAAGCAAGATTTATTGAAATCATGGATATGGTTATAAAGCAAGATTTATTGAAATCATAGATATGGCTACAAAGCAAGATTTATTGAAATCATAGATAGAGCTACAAAGCAAGATTTATTGAAATCATGGATATGGTTATAAAGCAAGATTTATTGAAATCATAGATATGGTTATAAAGCAAGATTTATTGAAATCATAGATATGGCTACAAAGCAAGATTTATTGAAATCATAGATAGAGCTACAAAGCAAGATTTATTGAAATCATGGATATGGTTATAAAGCAAGATTTATTGAAATCATAGATATGGCTACAAAGCAAGATTTATTGAAATCATAGATATGGCTACAAAGCAAGATTTATTGAAATCATAGATATGGCTACAAAGCAAGATTTATTGAAATCATAGATAGAGCTACAAAGCAAGATTTATTGAAATCATGGATATGGTTATAAAGCAAGATTTATTGAAATCATGGATATGGTTATAAAGCAAGATTTATTGAAATCATGGATATGGTTATAAAGCAAGATTTATTGAAATCATAGATATGGCTACAAAGCAAGATTTATTGAAATCATAGATATGGCTACAAAGCAAGATTTATTGAAATCATAGATATGGCTACAAAGCAAGATTTATTGAAATCATGGATATGGTTATAAAGCAAGATTTATTGAAATCATAGATATGGCTACAAAGCAAGATTTATTGAAATCATAGATATGGCTACAAAGTTCTTAGCAATTTTTACACATTTTCACAGAAATAGTTATTTTAACCTTTCAGCCATGTGGTAACTTTTTCTAGGTTCCGAATTAATGTTATTAATTTCTTTATCTATAAGGTGCTTCTTTAATGTGTTAAATATTACATTATTTGTGTCTTTTAATTTCATAAAAATGTAATATCATCTTGGCCATATTGTTTTCGTCTTTAACTCTGCCGCTATATTTCTTGAATTAAACTGTCTGTTGTAAATTTTAACGTCTGACTTCATTGCTATAATTTCTAAATTGACTACATTAACTTCATCTAGATCAGTCTTTAATTCGCTTTCTTGTAGTGAATAAAATAATTTCTGGAAATTTATTCTTTCAAAATTTCTCTCTTTTAAAATCATTATCTATTTATTTATTGATATACTGATTTATTTGTTTATTTATTTATTTCTCTTTGAATGGTAATATTTTTCTTACTAAAGTGATCATGCGTACATTTTGTTTTAAACGTTAGGTCGGTAACAATATATAAAATCATCATCAAATGTAAGAATACATGGGGTAACCTCTCTGACTTGTAAAGTTAATGCAGTTAATAATTTAAGCAATTTACACGCAGAGTTTAAAGAAGCACATATGTCAACAACTGGATAAGAGACTTTTTTTCGCTTAGATTAAATTATTCAAAATTAATAGGACGTGTACCTTATGTTTTATAATAGACAATCTTTCTGCTTACAGCTGTTGTAACTATTACATAATTTGTTCTCTACAAAAGAGCTAAATATTTTGAAATAAACATTTTTAAAAAATTTCTTGAGAACAAGTTCTAAAGCCAGTGATTGGAGTATGAAATCAAAGTTAATGTTCGAAATTAAGTTAGCATTTTTAGAAAATGGTATTATTAAACGTTTAAGTTTAATAAAGTATATTGTAAACGTGACTTGATTAACACAAATTAATATTAATTTAAATTTACCTAACCTATACTTTTATTGCAAATTGAATGGAAGACGGAGAAAGAAAAGCGAAGAGATTTCTAAGAAAAACATGGTAGCAAAACAAACATGATAACAACTTACAAAGGTAATTGGAAAAGAAGAAAGAGCCAAGCAGAGTTGAACTTCGACAACAACCTGTAAACAAATAATTAGAAAAGTAAAAGCAGAAAAGGCAACAATACAAGAAGATTAAAGCTAACTTTACTTTTTAAAGACAAAAACACAATGGAAATTACATGATATACGGGTTAATAGTTATTGGAATATTTATTTGTTTTCAAAGTGCTGTGTTCTTATATAAATAAAATTCTACACCAGACGAAACAAAACCAGAAAAATTCAAAGAGTAATTGAGAGAACGAGTTAAAATTTTAGGAATGGTCGTACTGCTCAATCCTTGTCATGATTTATGTTATAATTATTCATATTATCATCTTTCCAATGAATTATATGGTAATTATTTATATTATCATCATTCCGTAGGCACTCAGTATAGATACACATAACAGTAAAATACGTGGTTTGCTTTTGCCGATCAATTTTAAATCATGACTGTTCCTCCCCTTTTTCCTATTTCAAACATTTCAAATATGTTGTAATGTGTTAATAACTCTAATTCTTTAGCACATGTTCTTCAGTGTATATTATTTATTGGTCGAGAGGCATTACAATCAGGTGAAGGATTTAATTTGTGATTGTTTAAACTGTTCTGACCTAATATGTTTATTTTTTAACCAAGAAGATCTCATAGATTTATCAAGTTGAACTTTTGTAACACCGTTAACGTATATACAATCAATGTCGTAGATTTCTGACCCTGTATGACCTATATTTAGTTTCATTCTTAGGTAATTTAGTCTATTTAAACGTTTCCTATAAATCCATATATCATATAGATGACTTTTCGTAAATATTTTCTACTTCATACTGCCCATATTGTCACCTTTGGTTCAAAATATATTTTGCTTCTATGAGGTAATCATAATATAGATTTTTGTTTGAGAATTTAATTTTAACTCAGAGGTAACAAGAAAAGGAAAAAAATTGCAGAGAAGTATTTCTTTCATCCCGCATTAACGATACGTTTACCCGTCGGTTACGATTGGCATGTTTACTTGTGTATCTCATTCTAGGTCACTATCACTAACTTTTGATAGGTTGCATGCCATCGTGTCGCACAAAAAACGAGTTTAGACTCCAAAATTCTTGACTTGATCGATAAATCATCTTCACACCTATAATAATATTGTTACAAGCCAGGGGTCTTTGCTTGACCGAGTGGTGTCAAACCCTGGCGCGATTCCCGCTAGAAGTCATAAGTTTACCCCAAATTTCCAAAGACTTCTATACAACTTCAGTTGTAAGTTAGAAAGCCCGACGTGTCCATTCTATACATAAATTTTACTCTAATCAATGTAAAACCACAGATTTCCCAACTTGCCAAATATCTATCAACCGCACGTTTGCATACTTTCCCTTCATCAACTTTCCGTACCGTCAGCAGTTCACACCGTAGAAACTCTACAAATATCCCCTACCACAGGGAACTGTTTTAACTATGCCACCTTGGGCCAGTCAATCCATGGTTCCAAGGCACATTACGCCAATACAACTACATCACATTTGCCACCATGGCGACATAAACGGTATCTGCAGAGTCCCTTCTCATTTTATTCCATTGTGTAATTTACCGGTTTCCTACCGTAAATACTGCCACTGCAGTCACAACACCAAGGTACACTACTAGATTTTATTAAGGACTACATTATGATAGGGACAGTCATGCGGTTTGGGTCGAATTCGCTACTCATTGACCATGGCATCATGGAAACTCACTAACACTTTCTCTCCGTGACTTTTGCTCCTAATAATTGCTAATTATTTCGGGCTACGGAATATTTCCATTGCACCGAATTCCAATAATCAAACAAGTAAAATCACACAAATCTAAGAATTCCTTAAACGGGGCGCTATAACCAAATGCGCACCTCCAAAATTTATTACATTACCCCCGTCTTCAAAAAAGATCACTCGTCCCCGAGTGACACAAACGTCACACTTCTGTGGTCCAATCAAAATTGATTACTTTTTCCCCAAAATCAACCACCAACCCAATTAATGATTCCCAAACATGATTAGGACAAAACTCTGAATCAATGGGCTTGTTCCTAATAGCCCGTCACTCAACATCCGAAACCAAACTTTATTTTTGAATCACTAATTGTTTATAAATAAACCTAAATGTCAACAATGAACACAGATTAGCCAAGCTGAATCCAACATGAAAATGTTCCGACAAGTTATTCGGGTTTAAACTCTCTTATAACAATCCTCGGAAATCGCTGCAGTGAAGACTTCTCTACACATAGGTCTCTAACATCAAGACAACACATGTAACACAGGACCATTCCTGTTTACCCGAAAAACTCAGGTCTGGAGTTTGCGTTTCCATCTGGAATAACACGTCTCCAAATCAACCTTAGTGCACCACGTGCAATGTATTTTTCGACTCAGTCTCGGTTAGCCGATCCTATCTTCTTACAACTAATTCACTACTAATGGACCAATACTACAGCCACCGAACATAGACATAAGAGAATCTACTCCCAAAGCAAAAGTACGGAACATCATCACACAATGATTCACCTATACTGTGGTGTGCAATAATCATTACTTCATGCTGCTAATTAAATGACATGTGCTATGAATTGTCCTTCAGAACTTCACAAATGGACACGATTCCATCTAAGCAGACAATTCAAACTATGCATGATGGAAACCACACTGGACCATTATGATTGTCAAGATCGTAGCGAACGATTTTTAAAATACACCGTACGAAGCAATTTCCAACTGGCAAGTCGCTAGCAGGTCAACGATAATACAACACAGGAACCTTCCTGTTTAACACCGAGGTTAGAGAATGCGTTTTTCAGAGAATAACACGTCTCTTATGAACCTCAAAAACAAGTCAACCATGACTTCAAAGCCCAACTGGCGCGACAACACATTGTAGTCCACAGACCAATGATAGACCGGACACTGCCGTCACTCAACTCTTCACGACAAGTACCAACTCTACAGGGACAGAAAAAGAAGTCCACTAGTATCCAAACAATCATACATAACACCACCACCTTCCCTTCTCAGTTTTGGTCTGCTTCACTCACAGCACAAACCAAACAAATAGATCTAATTTACCAAACTCTGGATTCAAGCAGCAAACAACTTCTAAAACAACTGTTCTTGTCTAACATTGCACACGATCAAACCATACAACTTATCCATAAGAACATAAAAAAATAGACTCTGTCTTGACATAATTAATTTATTAGAATCAACTATATTTACACAGCCATTGGGCACAGATTAATTGGATGTTAACTGTGCGGCTTTTGTAATTCAACCCGTTTGACGATTTGTCCTATGCCCAACCAAAATTAATAATCACGGGGACACGATTATTACCCACCCATGAAAATTTATATCGCCGCTCCGGTCGGTTAGGCAATGTGCCTGATATCAAATTTTCATGTTTCCATACTGAACGCCTTGTTCTTAATGGCGTTTTTATCAAATCCGTATCAATACACAACAGCGAAACTAAACTTTTGTATGTTTCTCGAATTGGATCATTGTTTCGCTTCTTCCTATTAGTCACGCACCTAACAAATTTATGCAATGCACCGAGAGTGCATGCATTTCCATCAAATTTATCGTCCTCGCACGGAGTCGAGGTCATAAGGAACTGAACATCACTATGACCATGAGTTTTCTCTGCCTATCAGTCTCAATTCAAATAATGTTTCCAATCAAGTGCAAATAAATGTTGGAATTACGTTTGTGTTATTGTTGTTATTATTACCAAATCTGTTATGGGGTTTGAATGACAGTCAAAATAGCGCCTATGAACTTTTACATAATAGAGCGGGGGGGGGGGAATTCTGTCAAATACGCATTCTCTTAAGCGGTTCTTCTTCTGTTCAATAAGAATTAGACAGCCAAATTCATAAATCTGGCATGCAAAAGATCTGATGGCCTACATTTCCGATTAGTTCACTTGCATTTAGCTAAGTTTTTTGGGCAAAAATCAATCATCTCGGCCATTTGTATTTTCCACGTGTCTAACAAAGAGTCACACGCCGCTTATGAATGATTCTCTTGCCTTTCTGCGCCTTCTGTAGACACTCTTTCTATCTCATCATTATATCAAATCCGGGATAAAGTATTCCTTCCTAACTGAATATATGCACTCAAATGAAACATATTCCCAAGGACAAATAAACCTATCTACTCTCGCAGACTTAATGTCGCGAAACCAAAATAAAACATTTTAAAGGCGCTCTAGCATTAATCATATTAATTTCTTTATCTATTTTTTTTTTTTTTTTTTAATTTTATAGGACACGTTTTTCTTTCCAAACTGCGAAGGAATAGTCTGTATTAAACATGATAAAACCAAATCACTTACAACACTATGACAGAACTATTCAAAGATCCCACCGATAGCCACCAGAAATTTTTTTGTTACAAGCCAGGGGTCTTTGCTTGACCGAGTGGTGTCAAACCCTGGCGCGATTCCCGCTAGAAGTCATAAGTTTACCCCAAATTTCCAAAGATTTCTATACAACTTCAGTTGTAAGTTAGAAAGCCCGACGTGTCCATTCTATACATAAATTTTACTCTAATCAATGTAAAACCACAGATTTCCCAACTTGCCAAATATCTATCAACCGCACGTTTGCATACTTTCCCTTCATCAACTTTCCGTACCGTCAGCAGTTCACACCGTAGAAACTCTACAAATATCCCCTACCACAGGGAACTGTTTTAACTATGCCACCTTGGGCCAGTCAATCCATGGTTCCAAGGCACATTACGCCAATACAATTACATCACATTTGCCACCATGGCGACATAAACGGTATCTGCAGAGTCCCTTCTCATTTTATTCCATTGTGTAATTTACCGGTTTCCTACCGTAAATACTGCCACTGCAGTCACAACACCAAGGTACACTACTAGATTTTATTAAGGACTACATTATGATAGGGACAGTCATGCGGTTTGGGTCGAATTCGCTACTCATTGACCATGGCATCATGAAAACTCACTAACACTTTCTCTCCGTGACTTTTGTTCCTAATAATTGCTAATTATTTCGGGCTACGGAATATTTCCATTGCACCGAATTCCAATAATCAAACAAGTAAAATCACACAAATCTAAGAATTCCTTGAACGGGGCGCTATAACCAAATGCGCACCTCCAAAATTTATTACAATATTGACTGGCGGTTTAGGAGATGGTATCACCTATTCATTCAAACCCTTCACCCTGCCTGCTGAATTGCTGTTTCTTTATCGCAGAACGTGCAACTGAAGTGGATAAACTTGATAGATCACTAACTACATCGAGATTAAAAACCATAATTCAGTTTCAAGTGGACGAAGGTGATAACCAGAGTTTAACTCCTGAATTCTCGCCAGTTCACGGTAAACATCCTATGGATACCTAATATGCTAGAAGTCATTTTTACCTAGTCTATACACATTCTATTATGTTCCTTTCATGCCTTGCATGTCTATGAATGATATTCAGTCATTGCAAAACATAGATTTCAATGTTCATATTACACATGCTGGATCTTATTCTGATTGTATTAATGTCGTCTCTAAACCTGGTCCTAATTTAACACAGTCATCTGCATAAGATTTAAACTAGAGTAATACGAATATAAAGTGTAACATATTTATTTTATTTCATTTTATTTATTTTCTCTCTGTCTTCTCTCACTCCAATGTGCAGAGATTCCTGGAAGAAACTTTAAGCAAAACACTGTTGGAACTCTAGAGCGCTGTGAAGTACTTACTAACTTTACTGGTTAGCATTCCTATATACGATATGCCGGTGCTCGAATATGTTTTGTTCTTGCGTTCTCTGCAGTGACATCCACCGAACAGACCACGAAAGTTCCATTAGCTAGCCTTTCCGAATATAATACGGCGGATTAAGAAGTGTACATTTATTTCATTCGTTGGATAACTGTATTAGATTCAAATTGTTAGAACATTCACAGAAAGGCCCGAGATGTTACAGTTCCTGGAAGTTGGTACTCGTTACACTACAAAATACGAATACAGCCTGATTCCTTTTCGTCAGTAAAATGGATTCAAGGAGCTATTGTTTCTTATTTGTGAATGCAATTACGACTATAAATAAATTTGTATACTTTTAAATATAACATGTCTCCCTTTAATGTTCATCTCTTACAGTAAGCCAATACTTGGTTTTCCATCAGCTGTTTTTGTCTTGTACATACCTAGTTCCCCACTATATCCATTAAATGGTCAAGTTCAAAAATGAAGGTAACCTTGCACAACTAAAGTCTATACTGAAACCCAATCCAAATAACAGTTCGTAATGTTGACATTTTCTTTCAGGCTGTGTCTCTGAATATTGCAGCGAAACAACTGTGTATTGCCCATACGGTTGCTGTGGCATCTTTCCATACGACTGTTGCTCGTAAGTAGATTACTTCCTGAATCATCTTAAGATCCATTTTGTGTCTATTCATCTTAAGATCCATTTTTTTTTGTCTTAAAAGATCCATTTTGTGCCTATTCATCTTAAGATCCGTTTTGTATCTATTCATCTTAAGATCCATTTTGTGTCTATTCTCATACATTTATACTTTCCTGTTGTGAACAAGCCACATGGCAAAGGTCAGCAATGTGGCATAGGAGAACCTAACCTTACATCAGGGTGTCGAGACATTTACGAGAGTTTTCAGAGTTTGTGCCAACGAATCCCAAATTCTAGGGTGGGAATTGTTTATACCACACTATTGCAACTGACAGATTATTTCTATGCCTTTCCGGTACTACACAGAACGATTATGGTAAAAACATGGATAGAATATATATTGCAAATGCATAAGACATCTACTTGATTAGTATAGCGACTATACTAGTATTCGAAATGATTGTTCAGGCCATTGCTTTGTTAGCTATACAAATCAGTACTGCTGAGTATAAGTGGAGTACAAGCTGGATCATCTCAACACCTATTGTTTGGCTCATTCTCATACATGTATATTTTATTTTAGTGCGTAAAGTATGTAGGATAGGTTAGTTCTTGGGATTGGGGAATATAACCATATTGTCGGAGTTTCAAGACTAGTACAAGGCTATGCCAAGTTTCATCTAAGAGGACTGTAAACTCTAAGGTGGAAATTAATTATCCCACCCTAGTGCGAGATATTGATTTTTTTCTGTCGTTCCTGCAACATAAATTGTGGTTATGTCAATAAAAAAAATGGATGCATTGCAATATGCTGCAAATGCATTGGACATCCACTAGCTTATTGGCCTCATCAATTCAATTTGATTCATTAAGTGTACTCATGTAGACTAATATAATTTATCTGCAAGAGTTTAGATCCGGTAGGCAAGACTGATCTATTTACAAGGGTGTAGATCCGATAGGCAAGATCGACCTATTTACAAGAGTGTATATCCTGTAGGTAAGAATGACATATTTTCAAGATTGTCGATCCGGTGGCAAGATTGACCTATTTACAAGAGTGTACATCCGGTGTTTAAGATTGAACTATTTACAAGAGTGTAAATCCGGTGTTTAAGATTGAACTATTTACAAGAGTGTAAATCCGGTAGGCATGATTCAAGATGAAACGAGATTGACATAATATTTTCTTTGACCAAGAGGATGTAATTTATAATTGCTGCACATTTAAGTATATAAACCATTAGAACGTTGTCCCAAATATGTTTTACAGAAATGAGAGAGAGAGAGAGAGAGAGAGAGAGAGAGAGAGAGAGAGAGAGAGAGAGAAATCATATACTTTGGTGAGAGATAGAAAAAAAATCACAGGAGTGACTCGTGTCTGCCTGCATATTCTGATCATCCTGTTGGATGGTGTTTACTACCCCACACCAATGCAGCGAAATCACAGCGGAGAGGATTCTTATATTCTGAAATAACGGTTCATTACCAATAGAATGTCTGGCTCTATGACTATGTAACGCCCGTGATTTTAATCTTATTTCCAGCTATTTCTATTCGGAATGATTTGAAATTTAAATTCTTCTTTTAAGGCAAACGTGTTTAAATAAAATGCACTGACACAAGTCTTGTACTATAATTAGCTTACCTCTCATTTAGTGTCTAGTTACCAGCCTGAAACGTTCATTTGTTCCTACAAATGAGAAATAGAGTTACACTGTATTATGGATTAATATTGCTATTAAAACTGTGCATACTAGCAATCCAGGAGAGCATAGGCAATCAGAGGGCTTTTTTTTTTTTTTTTTTTTTTTTTTTTTTTTTTTTTTTTTTTTTTTTTTTTTTTTTTTTTTTTTTTTTTTAGTTTTTTTTATAAATGGAACTTTCCAAATTAGCCTCTGTAGACACTGATGCTAATTCTATGTTCCTTACATGCAAGTGGTTACCGTACGAAATTTGTACTGTATCGGAGTCAAAAATAAGCAAATATAGGACACTTGTAAAACTGGTTGGTTCCCGAAGACCATGGATGCGTTCTGTTATTTTATTTTACTTTCAATCAGTCAATTTCTTTATTACGCAGACTTAAAATTTTGATGAGAAGAATTCTGCTTGTCAAGAAAACATATATACATTTGGTAAAATTCCATTTGTTTAAACGTTAAGCACGATAAAGTACCTGATTCATTGACAATATTGTCCAGTTTGGCACTACGTAGGTATTTGAAATGAAATTTACTCTAAAATGAAATTAGTTTTAATATTTTGAAGTTTTATAAATTTACAAATAATTTAATTATCAAGTTATAAGTGAACATGTGAGAGGAGATAATCCAGATAAAAAGTTCTCTGAAAGTCCAAATGAATGAAAAGTTCCGTATAAATTTCAGTACCGGAAATGCATTGGTCCACCAAGAATAGTGATGTTGTCAAAACGGCGTTGTCCAGAGCTCCTTTGGATAATTCACAACAGTTCCAGAGTCCTATTATATTCCAAATAATGAATACTTTCTACTTCCACTGAAAAGTCCAAACATGTTTTTCCTCTCGAATAATATCTTTATACAACATAAAACATGTCTGCAGACTTGCTACATGATCACAAAAAAAAATGAGGATGACTCCAAAATAGGAATCAATCTAACTGCTCAGATCAGATCTCTCCTTATATACACCTTCTGCAACGAATATATTTCACATCCTACCCCACGTGACAGACCACACTGCTCAATTTATTTCGACATAGTCCATTCATGTGATCTAGCGCAACCAGTGAGAAAATTACTGAATTCTAGAACCGTTCAAACCGCATCAGCTAATGGCACATGATACCCAAAGTCGTCATTAAGTCTTATTATTAAGATTATTATTAGTAAGTGTCGACACATACATTAGCATCTACTTGTATATCCTATTTAATTGTACGCTCTTAATATTCGCCAAACAGATCCTATTAGTGAAGGGGGTGAGGGGCACTTTGCAATCAATGGGAAATCTATGTTAAATTTGGTCGTTTGCACTTTGGGGTCATAACGGGAATTCAAGATTGAGCAGACTGGGTCCGTCTAGGGTCAAAGGGGGATTGAACAGAGCGAATGTAGAGCGACAAGGGATTGGGCCTGTCTAGGGTCAATAGGAATTGGAGAATGGTGACGTCACGGTACTGGACACTGGCAACAATGTTGCAGGTGGCTGACCTCAATCGGGCAGAACACTGTGACAAGGGGTTGACCTAAATACGCGTTACTCTAGGGACAAATAGAGACATAGATATAGAGACGTGGTTACAGACAGGATTAGAGACAGGGTTAGAGACATAGACAGAGACACGGACATATCGCACAAACATAGATTGATGAACATCAATCTATCACACAAAAAATCGACTAAAAGTTTTTCTTAGGCAAGAGAGAATAAATATTTTTTCGAGACAATGGAGTGGCCCTGAAAAGGGTATTTGGGTTCTTCTATTTTCTCCAGTTCTTCCACCATCTCCTCACTTTCTCTATTACTTCTTTCTTCTTCTTCGTTTCATTTTCTGGTATCTAGTCAGGATGACCCATCGCTATGAACTTTTCCTGTACCTTGATCCAATTTTCACTCAATTTCTCAAAGTCCTCTTTTTTCTTTCTATTTTCTTTCTCCTTTCTCTCCTTAGCTCAGGTAGATTTTATCTTCTTCACCTCCTCTTCCATCACCTTTCTAACCATTTGTTCCCGCTTTATTTAATTGGTCTAAGCCCCACTTCACATAAGACCAATCTGTTAAATTGCCTATTTCTTCTAAAAGGTTCCTTACTTTTCTCACACCGTCAAGAGCCTCCATCAATTTTCCCACATTAACACACTAAAGCTTAATCAATCCTCTTAACTTCTCCACTTCTTCCTCTATCACGTCTTTAACCAAATATATGGCTGCTTTAAAACTCGTCACTTGACTTGTCACGAAGTCAAGGGTAAGTGGATACCTCCATTCAGCTGCAATCCTTTCTACGACATACGCTGCATCCATCATCCAATAGCAACTGTCTTATAAGTCATTAAACAAATTCACCATTGGCTTGTCTTCACAGACCTATGGCCTGGTGAGACAGGATCATTTCTTTCTTTTCCCCTTCTTTCTTTTCCTTCTCCTCCTCTTCTTCTAGCCTGGCACTTTCTTCTATGGCCTCCGAGGCCAGCTCATCCAGGATTCGCCTGGTATACTCCAGGTGCATCTGACGCTCAAGCAATTTGGTTATTTTGGTCATTTTTGAATGTGTTGACTGGTCAACGATGGGTAGTCAGACTGACGAACGTTACGCTTTATATGCCTGAAGCACGGGCATGAAGGAAAAGACCCCTAACACAAAAACTACCAATACCCACTCCACCATCAATAACATGGAACGCGCGGACTTAAAAGAAACACTCACGTTCACTTTTTCCTACAACCACACTTTATTACCACTCATACATATAAAAACACATATACTATCTTAAAAGCCAGAGAAACGACGTGTTTATAGGCACACTTCTATTTTATATCTACAGACAAACACAAAGACAGACAAATATTTGGCAAATGAATAGTATATCTTTTTTCAATTGTTTTGGGTAGCCCTAAAAAGGTCTGTTTTGTTGAGGTTATGGCAATCTCTTATCGTCTCAGATTGCGTCCCCGTCTGGCTGCAGGCTTTCTGACAGTATAGGGTCTGCTTCTGCGAAAGGAGAAGGAGAACTCTTTCGTGTCCACACGGCAGTCCACAAAGCCTCTGTCTGGCTCGTGCAGTTCTTGCTGCTGTCTCTGCTGTTTCTGAAGTCTGTAATTCTCGGTCCGGGGCCCCAAGTGGCCGAGTGGTCTAAAGCGCTCACCGTTACGGATCACTGCCATCTCATCTCTGTCTGCGGGAATTCGAGTCTCAGGCTCGGCTAACGTAGGCACGTGAGAAAGTCTGCCAGTAGCTTCTCGTGGGTCGATGGTTCTTCCCGGAGTTTTCCCGGGTTCTTCCTTCACCAATTATACTGGCCGCCATGTATAGCCTATCTTGTGCTGAAAAATGGCGTTAAACCCTACAACAACAACAACAACTTCTCGGTCCACTCTTAGCTCCTTCTTGATTTCGTCTTTAAAGACATCTTCTATCAGGTCTCCAGCCACTTTTAACATCCTGACATTTTCAATCTCATCAGACTTGAGTATCAGGCTCTGTTTGAGACAATGTAAATTGACGTAGGCTTCGTTCAGCTTTGCTAGTCTTGAATACATCTTTATAGGTTGACGAGTCAACAATGGATGATCAGACTGGAGACTGCTCCGCTTTATATGACTCAAGCGCGGACGCGATAGAAAACTTCCCTGCGACTTTGTTTGGGTAGGAATGCTATAGTTCATCTCATGGCGATGGGTAGAGAGAAGTAAGAGCATGCGTAATGATGACTATTTTTTTAAAACAAACTACCAACCTTCCTATTTTACATAACATTCTTATTCAACCAACAATTAACCAACGCATGATATAACAATTTATATAATATCCAACAACCAATTTTTGACAAGGTTAACAACGTTGTGAAGCGAAGTTAGACTTCCACTGATGGAGGTCATTTGGCCACTGATGTACACTACGTTTCCTAGCTAAAGACAAGAGATATCCATAATGGTCACAAAACCATCGATCTATCTTTTTATCGTTTCCAGAAGAGTCACGATCAAAATAAGTCACTAAATGTTCTAAGGGATATCCAAGACTGCATTGACGAAGAAAATGCAACAATATTGTCTACACACCATGGAATATGTGCCTTGTAATTTCACATTATTGAATCGTGTCGTCTGGGCATTTCTTCTCATAAAGTAAATGATGTCGCCTTCCAAAGGCAGTAATCCATACGAATCAAGATACTCCACACAGGTATCGTGGGGAAAGTAGATGGCTACCCAGTAGGTTCCTGGGAGATGACTGTCGTCCGTGTTGATGACACAAGCTTGATGGTCTTTAGGTTTGCGATGAGGAAGTTCATCTTTAGCGCACAAGACAGGATTCCAAGAAGCGATGTGGAAACTGTTTTTCAAAAGGTAATAAAGTTCCCAGGTATCCATTTTAGTTTTTGTCTTGTTTCACAGGTAATGACAAGTCATCAATTCAATCCTGGCCGTTTGCTTGAAAATCTCTGTCAAGTAATCGTCTCTTCGCTTCGTCTCCGTACTCTGGGCCAAGAGAGATTCGATGCGATGGATCTCTGGAGCAGTCAGTGGAGGGAAAGAATGATCACGCAAGTCTTTATACCACTGATGCAAAACTGCTTCTTCCGAGATGAGACCCCAAGCGTCGTCCAGATACTATAGTAAGTTTTCTTCTTGATTCATCATCAGACATTTATCGTGCTGAATTTAACTGGGATGATCGTTTTTGACATTCATAACAATGTTGTTTGGTCAACCCTGTAATGTTTTCCGCCAGATGTTTAGCAAAACAGGAGACTAAATATTGTTCTTGTTCTGGTCATCTGGACATCACCATGTCCTTTTCGTCTTTGTCTTTTTCTGTGGGTTCCACTATATCCTCCCATTCCATTTCCAGAGATTCTCTACCATTCAAAGAGGGATAAGAGTCTTCCTTAGCTTCTAAAGTCTAGAATGACTTCTCTCCAACTGTTGATTTCTATCGTATTGTTTAATTCTGCATACAGGATGACGTTCACCGTTTGGTCTAGTGGTTTTGTATACCGAAGTTCCACACGAATCTAGCCGGATTCTATAGGGTGGAAATGTTTCTCGTCGATGCCTTGGTCTAGAGTAAAATCAAAGGCCCACAAAGCGTAACCTCTTGCATAATCGTCGTACGTAATACCGTGGCTGTTGTTAGTCCCTAACTGTCCGGTGGCTTCGTACAGGGACAAGTACGACCTCAAGTAATTCTTCTCGTCACTGAAGTTAGATTCGAAATGTCTGGCTCACAAGGTCTTGCCATCTTGACTTACTTCGATTTTGGACACACCAAAGTGCTGAAAGTTGAAAGGATTTTCCTTGTGGGTTCCGTTGAAGTCTGCATTGCTAACGATACCAATGATTAAACGATTGGGTAACTGTGCTTGGAACAGATGATCTTCGATCATGGATCGCTGATTCTTGGGAAAGGTGAAGGTTTTCACTTCCACACGTCGTATCGGATCCTTGGCGGTAGTTCTGCTCAAAGTGTGACTGATGCCGTTTCCCACTTAGGTAACACTTTCACACGAAGTACGTAGAGTCGAGTTTCTTGAATGATGGTTTTGTAAACGGCATTATCCTCGGTCATCAAATGGAAAGCGTCACTGCTTCGATTCAATCTAAGACGGACATCAACTGCGTTCAACAAATAGTTCTCGTACAATCACATCACCAAATACAAGCGATCCTTTAGTTCTAAAGTCATCCTAGTAGGATTTTCTCGCGACGTTCCATGAATCCCGCATTCTGGTCTGTGATGATCTTTTCATCTTTTTTTCATCAAATCGATGATGCTAAACTTGTTTGCCGTGTCAGGTTTCCATACCACGCAGGCATCTAGATGAGTGTTCTTAGCTTCTTTTACGTACGTCGAGATTTTCGAAGTACGCTCGATAAGGGTAAGTATCCATGCTAATGCTAACCGGTTTGTTATTCGAATATAAATCCATTCCACTGAACATGAAATTGTTGACGGGAACTGCTTTCTCATCGCCGTCTATAGGATGTCCATTCGGATAGAGAATTTTGACTTTCGGGTATAAGTAACTGCTATTCAGATCGATGTAATCTTCGGGTTGTCCTTTGATTTCAACTTCGATGGGAGCTGAGGCTGTCAAAGAGGAGATGGGATGAAATTCTACCCATTGGGATTCTTGCATCGTCATCATGGTAGGTGGCATGGCAGACAGATACAGTTCCTACTTTGAACATTCGTAAGACTCTCGATGAATCATTCTTTTATCTCTCTGTTATTTAATAATCAAAAACGTCTAATTCTCGGACGGTTCTTCTCTTCTTGGTCTTTCTAACTTTGGGTGTCTGAAGTCCTCTGGAGTGGTGTCTAAGTCGTCGTCTCTTTCTGCCTTGTCCTTGCTCTGGCGTCAGGGAAGCAGGAATGCCTGACTCGGCAGCGTCCAGGGCATTTATAGGAGTTTCTAGTTGGCCCAAAATCTCTTTGCCAGTTTGAAGGAAGACATTTTTGCTTGCTCTCAAGAAGGCGTCCTTGAGATTTTGTTTGTCGATATGACATTTTGGAGAAATTCTCTGCCTTGCGTCAAAGCGGCATCTTTCAAGTCGTGCAATCCTTGTGTCTCCGTCGTTTCAAAACTGGGGCCACCGAACGAAAAGCCGATTTCAGCATATCTCATAAACCATGTCCTCGCTGTCGAGCGACTCCTCGGTACACTGGATACATGACTTACAATTCGTTAGAGAATCGTTTTCGAAAATGGGGTTTCACCGTAACGTTCCATTTGGAGAATGGAATATTTTGTCCCAGATATCCTTTTATAGCAATGTTGACACTGGCGCAATACGACTTACTGACGGGCAAATAATGAGGATGTACAAATTTGCGGTGAACGTAATAGGTGCTTCCACTTTCCTCGACAGCAGTTTCGGCAGAATCCACTTTGAAAAGAATGACTCGCTGTAACGGTGCGGCTGTGTTACACCACGTTGTACTCCACTACATCGGAGTACACAAAGATCAAATTCAGTCCTTCGTTCAATTCTACGGTCTGACGAAATAACTTTAAAAATCGGCTGTTGCTGAAAATGCTGATGTCAGAGGAAACTTGACTATTAGATAAGGTGATCTTCTCTCCACCCAATATGCCAAATAAACTGGGAATAAAAGTGATGGACAACGTTTGGGCATCCGTATATTTCATCAATATGCGATGAGCCACTTTATCGTATTCGATCGTAACACTTCGTTTTGGTTTGTCCAGGACTTTGCCAAAATGTGTGTAAAAAATAGTGGCAATCGTTTCCACCAAATGTTGACCATTAAAATAATAGCCTGAAGGAATTTTCAGTCTCATATATGCTCAGGGGAGAATTGGTTTGTGATGGATTTTTGGATTGGCAAAAAACAGGATCATTGGTATCCAAGTTTTCTTGTACTTGTATATTCCGGATTTCGACCCAAACCTTCGTTTGATTTTCAGTGAGGTTTAGGATTTGTATAGGGTGAATCATTTCGACCAAAGCCACTTCCCAATGGGCTTCGTAATCCAAATGGATGGCCTATGATAATTTGGCCGTGAAACAGCAGAAGGTACTGTTGGCAAACACATCCATGGAACTGTCACTTGGTAACGTTAAGTAAAATTGGTTATTCATGAGTCCAGAGCGCTGGAGGTCAGAGGAGAGTCTAAAAGAGGGTTATTGTTGTTGGTTTGATGGTGACTGTTGGGAGGGTGACTGATGTTGGGCGAAAGACTCTCGTTGTTACAGTTAGTGTATTTCAGGGGAGGATTGGGGAGAAGGTAACCGATGAAACTGCTCAGTAAAATGGTCCACAATTGTTTGTTTCCTTGTTGCAAACTCAAATTGGCAATGGCAGCACCGATGACACAATACACCCCAAAGATTTGGCAGAAAAAGACTATTTGCGTTTTAGGCACACGTTCTTCACACCACACCAGCAAGAGTTGCTTTGGTAGATCTTGCCGAGAACTCGGCAAAAGAGTGGTCACTGTGGTGGTTGAGGCTGTGTTGAAGGTGATGATGGTCACTTTATTTTTTAGTCGATGACTTGCGAAGCGTCGATCCAAGGGTCAAAACTGGGATGATGCCTTTCCTGTTTACTTTGACGCCTTTGACACGTCGTTTTCCCACTTTACGGGTTCTTCGATTGAAAATGCTTTCGATATCGTACACTTCGTCTTCTTTTTTGGTCACGTGTTGTAACTCGGGCAAGTAAACAGTTCCTTTCAACACTTCCCCGTTCATATCTTCCAATTTATAGACGGGAGGATGACGGCCACGCACTCGTCCAGTGACAAGAAACAACTCGATGTTCCGATGGTAAGATTGGTTGTACGCTTTGACCAGGTGCGGTAAGACGTCGATGTACTTGAGAGTGTTCTGATGCGTAAAATATTTCCACATGCGTTCTTTCAAGGTGCTTTGGAAACGTTCCACATCGCTGGCTTTGGTTTCGGGAATCTCGGTGGTGGAAAAAATGAATTTCTCGTTTCTTTAATTCTTTTTGGAAAGCTTGGTTCAGAAATTCGGTGCCAATGTCGGTTTGCCATCGAAGTGGGTGACAAACACTTTGTTTCAGTTTTATGGCTCGCACTAACGCAGTGTTCGATCTGGAAGTCAATGGCACGACCCAGGCAAATTTGGAAAAAACGTTGATGACACAAAGCAAATATTTGTAGCCACGATTGTTGGTGGCTAAATGAGAGATATCGGCTAAATCGGCTTGCCTTTGATGATCGATGCCCTCCACTCGGGTGCGATTTCTGGAAAAGTTTCGTCGAATGGGTTTGTATAAGGTGTACGTGGCTTGTTCTTGTAACCATTGTTGCACTTGAGGTAAACGGACACTTTTGAATCGGGTTTTGGGACCACGAAATAATTTCTGAACTCTTCCGTATCCCGTAGGATGGGATGGATCGTAGTAAATGTTGGCTAACAAATCCTCCATCAGGACTTTTTTTAATAAGTCACCCACTCTTCACGGATGCTACTCTTTTCTTCGTGTGGTATTTTCTTGGACTCTATTGCTTTGCGTGTCCGACGAGCAATAGGTGTCGAGGAGGAGGATGTCTGAACAGGGGTAATCAGTTCTTGTTTAACTTCTGTCTTCACCTTCCTTTTCTCGTCTGACTAAGAAGGGGTTGCCATCATCTTTTTAATCGAAGCAGTTCTGGATGTTGGTGGTGTTAACTCGCATACTTTTTCTGGTGGAGTTTGAAACTATTATCCTTTTTGATCACTAGGGGTGGTGATGGTGCTATCAGGGTCTTAAAATTTTTCAGAGTCGGTCGAGCTGTTTCGTCTAAAGCTTTCTAGTGAAAGAGTTGAAGTCGTTGCAACACTTGACCGTACCGTTGCGATTTTTTCGTTTCTGACATATCGTTGCGATCCATCAACAATTGCAATTCGTGTTGTAACTGGGACATCTCAGTCAAATAAGGATTGGAGGTAAATGCTGGGTCTGTTGTTCTTGTCAACGATGGAATTCCATCCATCGTTTGTAAGGCACTAAAGTCAGTTTTCGTCCTTCCATCAGATTCCAAAGGTCACGTCTGAGATCTTTTGACCCCAGAGACCCCTTTTATCTTCTTGATCCTTTTATCTTGAGCCATTTGTGAAGCAGTAGCTTCAACGAGTCTTCTAATCAGTGGTGCGAATGTGGGTTTTAGTACGGGTGCTAACAACAGGTGCATAAATCCGTCGCGTTGTAGCAACGTCTTTTTCTTTTGACGGATGGGTATTTCCTTTTGGACCATTTGGTGAAGAACGCGTCGATGCTTGGCTAGGCATTCTTTCTGATGTTGAGACAAAGGTATCGTTCCTTTCAAGACATTCAGACAACATTCGCACACGGTATCGATGACGTCTTTGGAGGTGGTTTGAAAGTTGTTTTCGCATGGGTGGAGGGGCTTTGGACAGTACGGACAACACGTCCCAATGTTTGGCTAAATGAGGAGGCAGTCCTTTCCTTTTCTTTCCTTTTGGGGTAGAACAGGGGTGGATCCTGGGTGGGTGACATCTTTGTTTGTTCCCGGGCAGACACAAAATATACACTGTCGTCGATGACTTGGCACAAGCTCTATTGTCGTATGTTAGGACGAAGGGTGTGTAATCAATCTTTTTGATGAACTCTTTGACTATCTCTTCGTCAGAAAGGTCACGACTTATTTTTCTATATCGCCCAACAGTCCTCCCCTTTGGTTGCTCATCTTTTTCTTTAGACGATGCAGTCTTTACTGGGGTAGACGTCGATGCTTGGCTAAGCGTTTTTTCGGATGCGGGGCAAACGACGAGATTGTCCTTTTAGTTTTCTCTTTACTTTTTGGACAGGAGAACGACGATGATGGTGGTGTGCACTTTTTAGGTCTTTTTATAGTAGAAAGCGTCGCCACTGATTCTTTCTCATGCGTATCAACTTGATGTCAGGCATCAAGCTTCGTGGAAGGGTTCGCAACGGATTAAATCGGGACAGTTCTTGCTTGGATAAATCCAGTAAATACTGTAACATGCCCGATGTCCCTTGGACTTTAATTTTGGGGGCAGGTACTTTGTTAGCAGCTGCCGCAGCGGCTAAAGAGGAAGAGGGTGTCACCGCTGGAGGAGTTCCTGGAGAAACGGGTTACCATATTTTCATCAGATGCCGAAGAACGGGTTTAAATTGGGTTTGGCTGGCATAACCAGCAACGGGGAAATGGAAGAACCTGAGGCTACTGGAGACGAGGTCACTGTTGCTGCAGGTCGTGGTTTGGGAATGTAAAGTTGCGCCCGGACTGTAGTGCCTCTCTTGCTGGTAGAAGCTGTCTGGGGTCTTTTCTAGGGGCTTTTCTTTTTCTTTGTCTGGGGACTTTTCTTTTTCTTAGGCTGTGACATGCTCTTGACACCATTGCTCTCTTTCTTCTGGGTATGTTTGGGACGGAGAGTGGCTTTTATCTTGGGGATGACTGTGGGGGCATTGGGATCGCATTTTAAGAGGGAGCGAATGATGATAACTCCTAGAGAACCGCTACCTCCAGGTTTTAAAATGATTTGTTTTTGGTTTGAGTGTCGATGCGGGGATATGCCAGTTCCGTCAAAGCTACTTTGTTTCTGTCAAAAAAGTGTCTGGTTTGATGTGGAATGTGAATGATGCCTTGCAGTAATTGACGTGCTGTCCCCGTAAACCATCGTAAGGCTTCTCTGAGACTGGCTTCTAAGACACGAGTACGTATTTGTGGATTGTTTTCGTGACTGATGCCGTACAAGGCACGAATCAATTTGACGGCAAGATGAGACTGAAGGGACGCCATGTTGACTATGTGTGAAATAGACCAAGTGTCCGAGGTTTTTATTGATTTTTTTTTAAGTCGACAACGGGGACGTGAACATGACAGGCCTTCCGTCTTGGCACCAGTGGTGAAACAGATGGGTACGAAATCGCAAATATTCGGGGGTAGTGGGTTTTAAATCCACGAGTAAATAGGCGTGAGGGGTTTGAGTGGCGTCGTCTTACGCATGCGTCAGCCAAGGAGTTCCTAACTGTTTAGCTAACACTTGTACTTGCGATTTATCTCTAGGGCTTTTATACAAAACCACGTAATGAACATTGCGACTGATGGTGCGATGGGCTTTACATTGTTTAAAGTAATTTTGGGTGATGTAAATGACACTGGCATTACGATGATGCCCTTTGCACGTAAACCACAGTTTGATTTCTTCTTCGTCTTCTCCTAACATGTGGTCGAAGATGACCAGATGAGTTTGACTGGGGTCAGACACGATCCCGCCGTCTTCACCAGAAATGCCTTCCACAAAAACGATGGAATCGCCTTGACTTTCTCGCAGGAGGCTGTACGCCGATTGCCACTCTTTGTAACACCACATGATATGTTGAGATGAACGATCGATCAAATGATGTTTATATTTTTCGATCAAACGTTTGACAAATTCGGTTTAGCCTGAAACGCTCGGTCCAGCAATTAACATGTTAAAGGGATGGCAAAAATAAAGGGTCTCCCATCCGGCAAGATCTAAGGTTTCGTCGATGACTTTGAAAGTGGATGAAGAGGGAGCAGAGACAGCAGAGATAGCCATAGTGCAGGGAATATCACTTTGTACATGAAGACAGACAAGGCAAGAGTTTTTCTTACTCTTTTCAGGACACATTTATTTGAAAAACAATTTTAAAATGGAACACGGACAAAAATACATAAAATCCAAATGGTTAAGTACATTGACAAAATATACATCAAAACGATCAAAAGGGAATATAAACAAGTGACTGTACAACCTTTGTGGTGACGAAGGTGTGGTGTGGTAGGGACAGTTTGTTATGTTGTTAGAGTCTCTAAACTTGGCAGTCACACAGGTGTCCTTCCGGAATGTCGTTTAGGGAATGTCCATGTCAATGACAGTCCTGTCTTGAATGGAGTGGTTTTCCTCGGTGTCCGATTCTTCTTCTGGCACTGTGGCTAACACTGATTTAAATGTCATTTTTTTCACTGGACACTTTAAGTTCACTTTTTCCTTTGAATGCGTCGCACAAATCTTGGGCAATGTAAACCACTTCTTTCGTCCAAGCCTCGAAACCCAAACGTTTCCAGTCACGTACATCTTTCCAGTGAAAGTGTAACCAACAAGCTATACACACATCTTCGTAAGCATTAGGAGCGGCTAAAATTTCATAAAGAAACATTTCTTCAAAGAGAGGTTGAGAAGTCTGCAGATGAAAGTGCAAGGCTTTTAACAGAGTGAGTTTCTCGTGTACATTTAAAGGAAACACCATCATGTTTTTGGTGGTACCTCACTGTTTAGATCGTTCAGAGACCACAAGGAATCGGCTGATAAACGAAATCCCAGAAAGGAAGTCACTAAGACACACACCACACGACGACTAAAATTCATTGGATACAGTACTTGTAAAAAGTGTTGGTAATCCGCCACATTCTGAATACTATCATTGACATCCTTCCACGGCAATTGTTGTATCACGAATGAAAAAGGTCGTAGCATGGTAGCAAGTTTTT
This sequence comes from Megalonaias nervosa, assembly GCA_016617855.1. NCBI lineage: Eukaryota > Metazoa > Mollusca > Bivalvia > Unionida > Unionidae > Megalonaias > Megalonaias nervosa. The sequence continues at coordinate 78,427 of JAECUM010007406.1, read as the reverse complement.
ATACCTCTTTTTGTCGGAGGTAATAAATGTACTTTTTGCACAGAACTGATCGTACTTCAGTGGCGTATCCAAATTGTTTAGTCAAAAACTCACGTACCACACGTCGCACAAACATTTTCTCTTGAACCAAGATTTGATGGTGTAAAAGAGTTTGGTAACCCTCTAACTCTTCCTCTGGAATTTGGTGTAGTATGGCTAGCTTGTAAGAAGTGGGACGAGTAGCAACCAAAGTCTTCTGGTCCTCGGTCAGTTGAACAATGTCTGACCACTGGAACGCTTTCAAATGAATCAGTCCGCTTATATCATTCAGGTACCAATGGATAAAACATTAGTGACGTAACGGATGCAATTGTTCTTTGCGTTGGACTTGTATTTTAACAAACTCTCGGAAAATGCGTTCTCTCAACTCCACAGGCAAACCACAAATGTTCTCTTCCAAAGTATCCATCAAGAGATTACTGAGGTCGTCCCACTAAAGGTAGGTAGGGACAGTGCGGAGATCATCGAGCATGTTCCAGGTAAGCGGAACCTTTCTGCTCCCACTGGTGTAGTGACACACGGCAACTGAAACACTTGACATTATCACTTTGGCCCAAGGAGATAGATCCGGCTCTGGCTAATTCTTCGGGCGTAGGTCCTCCCAAATGTTTAGGCCACTTTCCTTGGAAGGTTTGGAAACGACTTTCAAAGTCGCAGTATTCAGACTAACGCACAGGGAACGAATAGTTTTATTTCACAGGTTCATTTCGATGAGGGTACGGTGAAACCCTCAGTAGCTTGCTCAGGCATGGATGACATCCGTAGGGTGGTAGCCGCATGGTTTCACGTGGAGGATGACATCGACCATGAAAAGCAGTAAATAGTCCACGATAACGAGTGGCATTGCTTTCGCATCCGTCAGGTTTGACGCGCAGACCATCACTTTCCATGGTAGGTATTGTAGTACTCATAGCAAAAATCCCATGATGTGGTATTGAATCGCTGAGGTACTGCATCCTTACCATCGCAAGGCAAAGCATAGCACTCCACTTGAGAATCACTGCACTTGAATAGTGTCTCCTTTTTAGGATTCATCTTTCTCGCTTGGCGATGGTAGTCACAATGAACTATCGGGATTGGACGTTTCCCTTTTTATACTAGTCTTAATGAAGTCTCTGGCTTGTAAATCTTTCCTTTTCATGCCTAGTTTTGGAAGTCTTCCTTTTTTTCTTCCTGGACAGCGGTACTATCTTTTCCAAGGTACCTTCATAAATGTACAGTAGTGTGATGGGTGGAAAGGCCATAGAAAGGTAAGGACAGTGCGGTGACCATCGAGTATATTCTGGAATAGGTGAATCTTTATAGATATATCGATCCATACGCAACCTCAGACCACAACTGAAACACTGTACTTCGTATCCCAATCCATTCTCAGGTCCCAAGCAGACAAAGCTGTTCTAGCTAAGACAGTCGAAGTAGGTAATCCTTCCCTATCCGTGGGCCATTTTTAAACGTTTCCAATCGACCAGCAAAATCATAATAGTCAGGCAAGAAGACAGGAAAATTGTATTCTTTGATCTCGGAGTTCTCAGTGGGTCTCTCACTCGATTCTTGCTGTGTAGAAGTCATCCTTCTTTTTGGGGACTATCATCTTGGAACCATTTATTATACCAGTGTGTCCATACGGCAAAGTGAATTGGTTGGGAAGTTGCACTAGCTTCTGGTACACGATTTGATACACTTTTTCCAGAGGTCGACCGGCGATTTGGTGTGTGGGTAAAAGTACAATCTTGTGAGGTTCGTAGGTGGTCACTTTAAAATCTTGATCCTCTCCAGACTGTAAGTCTTCTTTCAATACCCGAAAGTTCACCACTTCACTGGTGCGATAATTGAGAGTCAATCCTTTCAATTTGTACTCGGTGTGCACTTCTCCTTGGTGCTCCCGGTATTCCTAGCCGTAAATTTTTGGGACCGCCACTATCAAAACATAGAATCTTGTCGTCGGGGTGTTCGTCCGTCCAGGCTCCAAACGGTCTCATTGGATGTCAGGGTGCCGGTGACCCATGCGATCGATGTAAATGCAACTGTCCATGTCAAAATACAGGACGCGATCGCCTAACAATTTAAAAGCTTCGTACAATTTTAAGCGAGCATAGGCTGTCACGTAAGACGCAATGATGACATTTCCAAATTCGTCGGCTTGTACAAAGTCCAGTTCTTCTTCGTAATTAACTAAGATCAAGAATTCACGAAGGACGTCCATTTGTTTCATATATTTGGTTTTGTCGTGAATCATCTAGAAGTATTGGGAAGGATCGGACATATACTCCGTCTTGGGTGAACGCGGTCGTTGTGCCATTTTTCCCCACAAGAAATTTAACATCACTTTGGCAAACGATCGTCGACCTTCGTTTTTCCCACGTGGTCTAAAATGATCCCTTCCTCCTCCAAGTATTTCTCTTTTTTGTTTTTTTGGTCTTCGGGAGTTTGGCACCAGGAAGGATACCCATTGGCTTCATGTTTCAGTTTCAAAAAAGGAATCCACGCAGTCTGCGAAAACGCCTTTCTGAGTCTTGTCACCCTTGTGGTACTGTTCTGTCATGGAAAAGTGGTAACTTTCGTACACTTCTAGTAATTGGTATCCCAGGTCCAGAGTTTTAATCAATTCCACGCTGACCCACGTTCCTGCCAAGGTGCGTTCTTCCTATGTGTACTGAATTGGTTGGTCTTTGATGCACGTTTCGGCACAAGTCCTGCACAAGGCCAAACATCAGTTTTCCTTCTCAATGGTGAGGTAAAATGGAATGGTACAAATCCTTGGGAGGCAAGACTTTACATTTGATCAATCCTTGGTATTTTCGAATTTTGTCCAGGTCGATGTGTTCCGTCAGGAATTGTGGGTGCCCTGCGGAAAAAGTGACATATTTGTACACGTAAGAATACAACGAACACACGTCCAAGTATTTGATTTCTTCTCCTTTCCCCTCGCGCGCGTGGTACAGCAAACAGATGGCATTCGTCCGTCTTCCGTACAAACTATCCTGTGCGTTCAGAGGGTCAACCAGCTTGCAACTTTCAACGACATTTTTAAGCTAGGGATCTGTTTTCAAACGGTGATCGTACTTGTGTTCCGACATTTCCATCATTTGGTATCCTTGCTGTTCTAACTTTAAGCGCCGCTGACAAATGGCCACGTACAAGTCTTCCATGGCACGTTGTATACACTGATTTTTAGTGTCACGCTGAGGGTAATAGATAGGACATCCGTGAAATAAGCAACTGTTAAACTCGTACACGGTCTGAGGGTTTTTAAGTCCCAACCATCTACCGAATACTTTCCGATAGTCTTTTCGCCTTTTCCGTTGCGAGTGTGTTGGATCCATTTGTCTTCCTTGTCGCACAAGTAATGTAGCCAGCGCAGGGCTTTGACCGAGTATTAACGTTTGACAGGGTGTTTTCGGGCATAAATAGTTTGCGGTACGCTAAGGAACACCCTTTTGCAATGGTGCAGGCTTTCTTCAAAGATTCGATCCCTCCTTGCTCCAGGAACAATTCTCCAAATTTTCCACAGCAGCGCCGTAAAATGTCCACGTCAATACTGAAAGTCGAAGGTTTCCGAGGCGTGAGAGTGGTACCAAGCGTAGAAAGCTTCTTGTTAGGTGCGCATGTTGTCGGGGTCGTAGTAGTGAGCCTCAGACAATTGGGGCAGAACTGCGTGTTGATTTGCTTCGGTATTGAACAATATGAAAAAGAGCCTTTGGCCATTTTTGTGATTACAAACATTTTAGGCATTCGACTCAAAGGCGTGGCCAAGTAACTCATCGAATCTTTAAACTGCACTTGTCCCACTTGCATGGAGATGATTTTTGCTCCGTTCAATGTCACTTTAGGACGTTCGGTACTTTGTTCGGTATAGTTATTTGAGGAGAAATTGTCCATCGTATCCGAAGAAATTGTGAGTCATCACCGTGGAATAGCGATGAAAATCTCCAAATTGTTCGATGTCCTCTTCGCTCCATGTCTCATCGATAGGGTCTAAGATCCATTAGGCGAAATCTACCAGCGTGTTTGGTCCCCGAAAGATTTTTTCAAGTCCTCCAGGAATCTTGCTGCAGTGAGGGCAATGACAGAAGATCGGTTTTTAGATGCACTTCTCGCACGCTCGATGAGCCACGCAGAAATTAAAAATGTGAATACCGGTCTCTTGCATGCATTCGAAATCCAAAAAATAAAAAATGAAATTCCCTTTCTTCTTCTGGTCATCGTCCTCTTCCTCATCTTGGGGTTGGTATTTTTGAATGTAGCATTCGTGTTCCAAGTCTACGATTTGGTAACAAATGTGACATCGTTTGTTTCCTGGATTTAGGTGTGCCTTGGCAGTATTGTTACGCATAACTTGTTTACAAGTAGGGCACAATCTCAGGAGTTGGCAAGCACTTTTCTGCTGTGAGCCTTGCGTTTCAAATGTAGGTTTTTAACAGGTTGTACTGACAAAAGTGCGCTGACAAGCAGGGCAATGTACTCGTTCTTGCCCTTCGTCAAGACAGGGTTCAGAGGCTAAACATCCCTCACATTTCGATCCACAATGCTTGTGTTGCTCTAGATTGTTATAGCCATAGTCACATTTCTCACAGTAATAACTGTATCCGAAGAATGCGGTGATACTGGTAATAGCATTAAATTATTCATCGTGATGATAGATGTGAATGTATTTCCTTCGTTGAAATTTTTTCCTCGGAACAACAGAGGTCCGCGCACTTCTTGAGGGTGTACTTTCAAGGTGTAGTATGGAGCCAAGACGTCTTGAAATTGTTGCATTTCAGGAAAGCTACAGGGTGTATTTTTGGATAGACCAGCTTCCTATGTTAGTAGGTCTGCTTCTCTTCATTGTTTGGCTCGGTCCGATTGTCAAATAGTTTGCCAGGATCTTTTCCATTCTGCCGTGTCGTTCTTCTCGGCATACGTTCATCCCACCACGACAGCCCTAGCTATACACATCTGGTCTTGGGGGTTGTTAATTCGAACGAGGCTGTCTTCGGTGCTGCGAAGGTCGTCCACCAATAACACCTTTTTGCTTCCTGTTCCTTTGGGAAGAGAAACGTGGGCCATGTACAGTGTCGCTTTTCCATCGGTGATGTGAAACTTGTCGTTGGACTGCTGCACGTGTTGAATCTTGTCGATGACTTTAGAAGGTATCAATTATGCTGGTCTGCTAAACTTGACCCAAATAGTGGACTTCAGAATGTCGTGATAAATGGGAAGTGTCAAGTGATCGTCTTCTTTGGCTCGACGTTGCTGTTTCAGTGTGGTTAACAAAGAATCCCATAAATCAGTGATGAACCCCTGTGCTTTCTTCAGCGGTAGGTCGGACTTGAAATCTTTAAGTTTCACCGTGTACGTGTAGGCCGTTGTTTTAATTTTTATAGGGGAGCGTTTAACCTTCTCTTGAATGCGGTAGTAGTTTTCAGGGGTTAATGGTGGTGGACTTTGGTTTGGTATAAACTCTGAGGGTCTGGATTCTAGATGACTCATGTCATCTTCAAAATCGCTGGCATGAATTTGAGGCAAGACTTCACCTATTATGCGAGGCAATAGGTCACGTTTCTGCTCTTACTTTCTTTTCCTTTCTTCACGAAATGATCCGATCGTTTCACCTTGATTGCAAAATGTCTAATGGCTACCTTTGAAACGCCATGGGCACCTATATATTAATGTAAGGGTAGTGTCTTCCATATACAAAGGGTCAGTGTCTTCCCTCAAAGTATTCACTTCACTCTCAATCTAACCAGAAAAATGGAAGAGCCAACACAGATTGAACTTCTGATCAGAGCTTTGCGAGATGTCATACGAAGGTTTTCTTCAGAGAAGCCGACGGACTACTCCCCTCCTTTCGCGATAAATGTCAAGATACTTGCTATATCTGTCAGAAGAAAGGCATTGGTCTTCTGAATGCCCACAACGTCAAAGCAAGACAGGCATTCAAAGAGATAAAAGTCAAGATACCTATTATTATTGTCAAGAGAAAGGACATCTTCAGACTGCCCCAAGAAACAACAAGAGCAGAAGGTAGAGGTACCCTCCGAAATGGAAGAACCCAGACACGTCCAGAAAGAGAAGAAAGAGAAGAAAAAAAGACGTTAAAAGAGTGATGAGGAAGAAGAGGAAAAACCTGTGACAGTGAAGAAATTCAAAACAAGAAGAGAGAGTGAAAAGACAGATGAAGAAACATGAACTTTTTTAAAGTGATGTGTTGTGAAATTGGATTGTAATTTGTACCAGAGAATATAAGAGAAAGAAAAACGTAAGTGTCTCTTGGGTTTGATTTTTATAATAAGGGACTACACTCACGCACTCAAACACGTCCATCCTGAGGAAAAAAGGGATTTTGAGTTTTATTTGATTTTGGCCAACACAGAGTAGTCTCTTTTCGGGAGAGATGGGTGGCCCTGAATAGGACCGTTGGGTGTTTGTTGTTTTGTTGTTTTTTTTTTTTTTTATAAAAAAAAGAAAACAAACTCAGGAACGGGAAGTAATGAGCTTTAACTGTCTTATCCCTTTGCCACGGCCAAGGCCTACTTTTGGACCTGGTACTGTTGATGATTTGGTAGAGATCACTAGTGTTGGTATTTCAGGCGTAGTAGGAGTGTGGACGGGGTTGGACTGTTTGGCTCGGGAAGGTTTCTTTCCCTTGGGTCGTATTAAGAAGTCTCATACATTTGTTTCAGACACCTTAACTCTGCCAAAATGTCTAAGAGTACCGTCACCATTTAACTTTCACCGTCATACTTCTCTACTAGATCTTGTTTCTTCTCTGTTTCTCCGTCTTCTTGTCGTTTTCTTCATGCCTCTTCTTCTCGCTCCTGTTATTGATTAAGGAAGGCTTGTCCTGCTTCTTTCTGCTGTTGCAAAATATTCTCCATTTCTTTTTTCTGTCTCTGTTTAAAATCATCGAAGTACGGTAAGGAAGGAAAAGGTTTTGAAGGTGCTGGTACCTGAACAACTTCTGGTGAAGAAGAGAGAAAATCCCCTAAATCCAAATTAAAATCGTTCTCTTCTGGAAGTAGGACCGTATTTTTGCTTTGGTAGCAGCTGCTATCCATCACTTCTCGTCTCCACAGCCGGTGCACCCCACTTCATCGTCTTCTTAGTTTCCGTCATGTTCTAAGTCTGTCTCATTGATTCACTGGGCACAGACGCTAGCGCACCTATATAGGGAATGTGACGTCAGGGGTAGCTCTCTTCGGATTGGAAGACAGATTCCTCACTGACTGAATTTTGTAACGCGTGTTAATATTGGTGAAAGAACTCGATCCATTTCGATCCGCTTTTCCACTATGAATAACCGCGGTTCACCTCATTCCCTCCACCTGTTGTCGTCACAAGATGTGGACTAACGTAGAATCATCTACTCTCCTATCGTCGATGCTGTTCCACCTGGACTATCCCATGTATGTCAAATCATCATGGGCAATTACCCAGATGACTGTTACAGCTTTTGGAAACGAAGAATCTATGTGGAGAGGCAAGGCTGTCTGAAGAGAGTCTTAATCTACGGCCCAGAGGTCAAACGAAGTTTGAGGAAGAGAAGAAGATCAGTGCGATGCCCTCTATTTTAACTGAATGGTGTTAACAAAAAAACCCCAAAGGCCCTTTTCATGTCCACTCCATTGCCTTGAAAAGATATCTATTCTCTCTTGCCTAGAAACAATATTAGTCGATTTTTTTCTTGTGCTAGATTGATGTTCATCAATCTATGTTTGTGTGATATGTCTGTGTCTCTATGTCTCTAACCCTGTCCCTAACCCTGTCTGTAACCACGTCTCTATATCTGTGTCTCTATTTGTCCCTAGAGTAACGTGTATTCAGGTCAACCCCTTGCCACACTGTTGCGCCCGATTAAGGTCAGCTACTTGTAACATTGTTGCCAGTGCCCAGTTTCGTCACGTCACCCCTCTCCAATTCCTATTGACCCTAGACAGGGCCAATCCCTTGTCGCTTTATATTCCCTGTGTTCAATCCCCTCTTGACCTAGATTGGTCCAATCTGCTCCATGTTAAATTCCCGTCATGACCCCAAAGTGCAAACGACCAAATTTAACATAGAAGTCCCACTGATTGGAAAATGCCTCCCTTCACTACTGATCCTAGTCACGTAGGCATAATCTAACTAACGATAATCTGTAAAGTTTACATCCATATATAAAAATTACAAAATTTAAATAAAATAATGTACCAGGAGTTACAAAAATATAGAGCTACATAATACCACCTCTCATGAGGAAAATAAAGATTTGTGCAATAAAGTTAATCCAACACACACTATTATAGCGATGAGATTAATGGGGAAGATGTATAATGAATAAGTGAAAACGCATACAAAATAAAGCAATGAAAATCTTCTATGAATGTGAAAGTGCATCTGCGATAACATTTTCTTTTAGCTTTATGTGCCGAATGTCAGTGTTGTATTATTAGAACATCAAACTACATCTCAACAATCTTTGATCTTTATGTTTCATTTTGTTGATTAGTGTAAGGAGGTTGTGATCACTGAATAAAATAATCGGTGAAAGAGCAGAATTAATGTACATTTCAAAGTTGTTGTCAAGCCAAAATTGAAGACAAACACTCCTTTTCTATAGTGGAATAATTTCTCTGGTGTTTATTCCATTTTTTAGAGAAATATAACAATGGATGATTCATTTTTTTTATATATATTCTTGAATTAATATGCCACCAACCCCTACATCTCTTGTTTCAACAGATATTTTAAATGTTTGCTTGAAATTTGGAGAAGAAAGAACTGATGCACCTGTAAGTATGGCCCTTAATCTAGCGAAAGCCTCCTGATATTTTTCTGACCAATAAAACTTGGTTTTCTTACTTAATAATTGATCGGGGCTTCTGCAGTTATAGGAAAAATTAAACAAAATTTCCGATAAGATCCAACCATTTCTCAAATCGCATCAGTTGCCTTTTACTGATAGGCAGAGGGAATTCGGAGATAGCTTAACCTCAGCTTCTACAGGCTTGACGTCTCCACAATATGTCTTAGAAATGTGATAGAAGCGCGGCAAAACCCACTTTTACTTAAGTTAATTGTCAAATTAGCCTCACTCAAGCAAATTAACAATTTTTGGATATTTTCGAGGTGATCTTTCGAGGAATCGTTGCATATAATGACGTCGTCGATGTATGCATCACGGCCATCTATACCAGATGTTATCATGTTCATTAAGCGCTGGAATGAAGATGGAGAATTTATCATACCAAATGACATCACTTTGTATTGATAGAGTCCATCTAGAGCTGCAAAGGCCGAAATTTCTTTCGTTCTATCCATAAGTGGAATCTACCGCTTAACAGGTCTAAATTGGTGACATATTTTGCTTTTCTAATTCTGTCGATACAATCATCAATTCTTGGTATTGGAAATAATTCTGTTTTGGAGACAGTGTTCACTGTTATGTAGCCAGTGCACATACATAAATAATTATCTGGTTTCTGCACAAGGGTACACAGAGAACTCCAGTTACTTTTGCTTGGTTCAATAAAGTCCTCCTCCAGTAAATATTCAACCTCCTTTTTCAAACTATTCTGGTTGAGATGATTCATTATGTAAGGGTGCTGTTTTACAGGCTTGGAATTTACAATTTCCACATCATCGCTGATTTTATTTGTTCGAGTTGGAACATATGGGAGGAAGTGCTCATATTCACATATTAGGTTCCTTAACTCATTCTTTTTCTGTGGCTGTAGATATGAAAGCTTATTGTCTAGATTCTTTATTGTTTTAGAATTGTGAAGACTGGCTGAACCAACGTCATTACATTCCATTTATACGTCATCGTTTAAATTTGCACTCTGTGGAGCAGGAACAACTAAATTTATTGATTTTTCTTTACTGTGCTAACTCGATCAAATATAAAAGGAAGAAAGAGAAAAGACAATGCAACTGATATTTTGGAACTGGCAAGCAGAAAGCACTCAACGCATGAATATTTAAGATTTAATGTTACAAAAAATATCAGATTAATATTCTCTTGTAAAGAAAATGATATAGATCAATATGTTTCACATTTTGATAAAATAGCAGAAAATTTAAAATAGTCAAGACATTACTGGACTTTGTTATTACAGAGCGTACTTATTGGCATAGCTCGTCATGTTTGTATTCCACTGTCAGTAAAAGCAAGTGCTGATTATGGTTTGGTCAAGGAATGTATCTAGAAGAGTATCGCACAATCGGAAAGGAAGGATTTAATTTCAACACGCTGAAGTTTATTTTAATTCAATTCCTTCTCCTGCTATGGCAGCCAGTGATGACAACCCAATTACCTTCATTAACAAAATGAATAGCAAAAAATAGAGATTGCTGAGGTTGTGTTTGGTGTTGCAAGGATCAACATCAATATAAGGAACATCAAGGGAAAGATAATATGATTGCAGATGCACATTCATGAGCTTAGAAGTATTACATTGCTTTATTTTGTATATATTACTGTGCCATTTATATTGTATATTATTATGTAAATATAATTTTATTATTATGTTATGATATGTATGATTGACTAAGATGTACAAGAAAGATTTATTGTATAAATCTTTCTTTTTGTTATGAGGGAAGTGCTATGAATATCAGCATTATTTGTGTGTTTGACTTTTAGTCCATGACTGCAGGTTCTATTTTTTTTTTCATAACGAGTGAGCTCCAACTAGGTTTTCGATTTAGGTTTGAGTTCTAGAAAATGAACCTGCGTATATTGTGGGATAATTTCCCACTGAATGATTAAGTCGGGTGGTTTGTGTTACGACAAATGTCAGGTCGGTTGTTTCGACTTAAATCACCAGAGAGGTATTGCAACTTAGAGTCATAATAGATAATTTAGGATTTTTTATAAGGGAAACGAAGGGAAAAATTTATTCATTCCTATTTCTTGTTTAAATAATAGTATGTAAATGTATTTAATGTTGTATTAAGATTTAATTTCAGGGAATCAGTTATCAAGTTATTTATTTGAGTTACAAATTGATTATGTGACGGTCTGGACCAAAGCAACATTTTGGGATTATTTTAATTCGTTACAAGACATTCTGGCCAATGCTATTGTGATACATCAAGACTGTTGGCATTTCAAAACATTCCGGATATTGGTAAGTCGGCACATTCAGGACCTGGAATTCGTTCGGAACACTCTATTCTTTTTGGACTTGTTATAAAACTTTTAGAACTATTGTGGACTTAAGTTACAATACTGTACGTTCTCTTAAATTTTCATTTCATAACTTAGATAATTAAATTACTTGTTATGTTTTACAAAACTTGTAGGTTTTGCATCTTTATGTTACTTAATTTAAGACAACAGACTCCTAACAAATGCTGTATACATTCTATCTTACAAAGAGTCATCAGACTTGATCGAGGAATGCATTTATCTGTAACAAACCCTAACAGAAAAGAGATATATGTGGTACATAGTTCATGATTCAGTACTTTTTGCGTTTAAAGGGCAATATTCGGTGCTTTTTATGCTAAAAGCATGCAACTTGACGATTGTATGTATTTTCTCATTACTGTACTACAGCCTTATAATCAAATTAGGTGACTGTGATACACATTTTATGCCTTACTAACATGGGTTATACATTGCATATTGTAATAACTTATCATCGATAAAGTACCTGTAGATTGCACATGAATTGAGTTCAGGAATTAGATGAATGGACTGCATTCAGTTAGAAACACATCACCAGTTCCAATCAAGGTATTTACTGATGCATGTGGTCAAACTGGGTGTCGCATCAATTATATTCAAAACTTGCGGCTTACACTCGGTAAAGCATGGGTGTGGTAGTGGACAATGTTAATAGCTTAAGTACCAGACCTTACAAAAAACTGATATAACCATTTTGCTTTTCCTAAGCAGAAGTCAGAACAGTTGCCGAAGACATAAACTGTTCGATTGGTACGAATAAAAATGTCATTGAACTCCTTCCCTTTGTGTTTTATTATGCCAATTTCATTTTTGCCTGAGAAGAGTGCAGATTAGTTCTTGCAACCTCACAAGCCTTTGACAGATTATAGTTAAAATTGGATACATAATCGAGAAGATTAATTTCTGTATCTTCATTAAAAAGAAGTTTGTCGTTTAACAACTTCAATGGTCCACGCACAGTAAGTCCAAAAACTAGTTCAAAGGTACATAATCCAACAGATTCTTGAACTGATTCCATAACAGCAAACAATAGCAATAAACACCTTCGTCCCAATCTTTTCCAGTATCAAAAGAATATGGCCGAATCATATTTTTCAAAGTTTGATGAAATCTTTCTAAAGCCCTTTGACTCTCAGAGTGATAGTCAGAAGACTTGAATTGTTGGATGAATAATTCTTACATAACTTGCTGGAAACTTCCAGGCATAAAATTTGACCCTTGATCAGATTGGACAGATTTGGGCAGGCCAAATTGAGTAGACAAAATTTTATCAAAGCTTTTACTGTTGCTTTCGTTTAATATTCCTCAAAGGAATTGCCTCCGGGAATCTTGCAGACGCACACATTATGGTCAACAAGTATTGGTTATCTGACTTGGTAAGGGACCGAGACAATCTATCATTATTCTGTTAAATGGTTTGTCAAAGGCAGGAATTGGTTGAAGATGAGCCTTAGGTATGATCTGATTAGGTTTTCCTACCAGTTGGCAAGTGTGAGAAGCTCTGCAGTATTTACAAACATCACTTTTAATTTTTGGCCAATAAACGTGATTCAAGATTTTGTGATAAGTCCTTTTGATCCCTAAATGACTAGCTAAAGGAGTTTCATGGGCCAGGCAACAAATTTCTCGTCTGTGCAATTTTGGAACTACAATTTGATAGTTCACTGACCCCTCGTCACCAGCTGCTACATCAGGTAGTTTTCATTTTCTCATAAGAACTCCATTTTTAACCACACAAACAGGTACTTATGTCTCTTCAGAGTCTGTAAAGGCCCTCTCAAACAAACAGGAGATCTCATGATCGTTTTTCCTGTTGGAAAACAAGTGATTGTTTGTGTCACCCTGATTAGAATAAAGAGAATGAGTAATTAAAAGAGGATCACTGTGATCAATACCCTTTGACTGATCCAAACGATTAGTAAAAGTGACCTCATCAAAAGCCTGATCAATACATGTATCAGTTATAGGAATAATTTCCAGATCAACATCATTTTCAAGAGCTTTCCTTGCCATAGCTCTAGTAACTGCACAACCAGAGATTTCTTTTTTCAATTGGATCGACTTTCTGATCCAAACAAGACTTGTCAGTTACAAGTGGATTAACCACAACCTTATATCCAGCTAGATCATTGCCTAGTAATAAATTATTGCCCTCATTGGGTAAAGACGACACTGTTCCGACTGAAAAATAAGCAACATGTTCAAGACAGAACTATTCCAAATGCTTTTATTTCTAGGACGTCAAGGTCAAGCAAACTCCATTCTGATTTCATTATTGAGAAGTTTGAACCATTCATGTCGAAGGGTTCAAAATCACTCATGGATGTTTCTGCCTATCATATCCCTATTTAAATTGTAAGGGAGTTGGGATTTGTTATTGTTCCTCTTCATTGTTTAATGTTGGCAGTAGACTTGTTTTCAGAATCCGTGACAGTCGGAAGAGTATCGTCTTTACCCATACATTTATTACTAAGCAATAACCAATCTGGAGATAAGGTTGTGGTTAATAAACTTGTAACGGACAAGCCTTGTTTAGATCAGAAAGTCGATCCTATTGAAAAAGAAATCTCTGATTTATACCTAGCATGTGCTGTTACTATAGCTATGGCAAAGAAAGCTTTTGAGAATGATGATGATCAGGAAATTATTATCTTAGCTAACATTTTACTGCGCAGACTTTTGATGAGGACACTTTTGTTACTCATTTAGATGAATGAAAATTTATTGATCACGATGATCCTCTTATTACTACTCATTCTCTTTATTATTATCATGGTGACAAACGACAATTACTTGTCATCGAACAGGAAAAAGATCATGAGATCGCCTGTATGTTTCAGAGGGCTATTTGTGAAATTGAAGCCACAGAAGTACCTTTTCTTATTTTGTTAAAAATGGGGTCCTTATGAGAAAATGAAAACTATCTAAGGTGCCAGCTCGTGATAAGTCGTCGGTGAACTATCAAATTGTAGTTCATAGTCGCATAGACAGAAAGTTCTTAGACTAGCCTCTGAACGTCCTTTGGCTAGTCATTTAGTGATCAATACAATTGATCAACATAATCTTGAACCATTTTTATTGGCCAAACATTAAAAAGTGATGTTTGTAAATACTGTTGATTTGTCACAGTTGTCAAATGGTAGGAAAACCCAATCAGAAGATACATAGGGCCCATCTACACCACATTCATGCATTTGACGAACTATTTGGTAGAATAATGGTGATTGTTTCGCTCGCTTACCTAAGACTAGGTGATTCAAACAATACTTGTTGACCATAATGTGTGCGCCTACAAGATTCCCAGAGGCCATTCATTTGAGGAATATTAAAACTAAAACAAAAGTAGAAGCTTTGTTTGAAGCTTTAACTTAATGTTGCCACCCAAATCTGTCAAATCGGATGAAATGTCAAATTTTATGTCTGGAATGTTCGAGGCATCCAACAATTCAAGTCTTCTGCGTATAACTCTGAAAGTCTGAAGGCTTGGGAAAGATTTTATCAAACCTTGAAAATTATGATTCGGTCATATTGCTTTGATACTGGAGAAGATTGGGCGAAAGTGTTCATTTACTGTTGTTTCATATTAAGGAATAAGTTCAGGAATATTTAGGATTGGTCCCATTGAATTAGTGTTTGGACACACTATCCGTGGACCATTGAAGTTTTTAAAAGAGAAGCATTTGTCAAATGAAAATACAGAAATTAACTTTCTCGTTTTTGTGCAACTCATTTTTAATACAAGTTGTCAAAGGCTTGAGAGGTTGCAAGAACTAAACTGCACTCAACTCTGTCAAAATATGAAATTCATGTATAAAAATAATGCAGAAGAAAGGAGTTTTCAGCCAGGTGATAGAGTTCTGGCTCTTTTGTCCATACCACCCAATCTTCTCCTGGCTAAGTACTATGGTCCTTACACAGTTGAAAAGAAAGTAAGTGATGTTACGTGTAGGCTCGTACAAAAGTAACAAAAGAAAAGAGTGAAGTCAACAAGCTTTGTAAATGTAACAAAATAATTTATTTCCCTAGAAAACAAGGTAATAATATGAGAAAGGACTTACAGTTTGTGAATATAATCCAAAAATTAAAAAATATAAGTCCTATTACTAAGCAGTTCTAATTGAATCCAAGTTCGAATCTCGATGAAGTTCAAATATGGAGGCGATGAGGTTCTCTGTAACCAGGTTGTGCTGATGTGTCAACAGCTCCTTGTTGAGTCACCAAGAATATAATTCTGGCTTTTGAATTCCGAATAATTTTTAGTAAATGTCTTTGTCCAAGAATTTCGATGAAGAAAAGTATTTTCCAGGGTGAATAAATTATTTTAAATAAAAAAAAACTCAACTCAAATGGCAACAACAGGAATACTTTTCAGCCTCAAGGTATTATTTTACAACTGACTCATAAACACTGAGATTGAGAATTAAACCCAACTAAAACGTCATTTCAAGCCCGCGTGATGGGTCACGTGATCACTTATTACAAGTCAATTAGCAAGTAGACCAGTTGAGCCTTAGCTAAGAATCTGATTCCCACACTGGAAATGAATTTAAAAATAAAACTGTTTGCAACAGAGCCAACATGTGGGCTGAACATGATCTTGGCAATGACCAATCGTTTACACTCAATGTTTACAAAATCGGAACCTAGGTCAAGAACTAGGTTAGCTAAAAATATAATGTAGCAATATTTTTGCGTTCTAATCAGGCTTAAAGAACTGAATTAAATTTACTGGGAAAAATGTCAAATCCAGTAAAAATGTTATCCTTACAATAAAAGGTAATAAAACAAAAATAAAATAAAAGAAATTTAAAACTAACACACAAATAATTTAATTACATATACGTAACAATGATTTAAGTCATATCATCAATACTCCTGGGAGGCGAAAATAAAACAACTGTGACATATAAATGTGTTAAAGGAGTATGTTGATAGAGATAGCCAGGTCAGGTTAATCATGCAGTCAGTTTAGCTGTACCTGTTCCATACAGTGAGGATTTAAGCAATGGAATGCAAGCGGACTGTAGTGACTTGTGAGGAAGCAATCTTCGGAATTCAGAAATTATGAATACTCTGGGCCAGAAACATTTATACCCGAAGCCACAAGAAAAGAATCAACTAAAACAGCTAGTACTTGAATATGAGCCCCTGTTTTCCAGCTGTTCCTATACGAACAAATAAAATCTACCATGACGTTGAACTTGTAGATCTCACATCTGTGAAGCATTATCCGGACAGGACGAACCCTCTCCAATAAGAAGGTACGAGAAAGAAAATTCAGTATTTGCTGGAGAAATATTTCATAGAAACGAGAAAAAGTGAATGGATCTGACTATGTATACTGGTATCGAAACCAGGCAATACTTTCCGTATATGAACAGACTATATAAAGGCAAATAGTATGGTCAAAATAGATTCATTTCCATTGCCAAAATCGATGGATTGATAAAATTGGAAATGTTAAATATGTCACCAAATCTGACCATTGACAGGGATTCTGTGAATTTTCCAAGGACGTAAAGGGCAATGGAAATTTCTGCATTCATCACTCCAAATGTATTTTATCAATATAAAGTGAAGCCGTTTGGAAATGAAGTGTTTGCCTTGTCCCTTTTCAACGTTTAATGAACATGATTACATGTAGTCTAGGCAACTGTGATGCTTACATCGATATTGTCATTATCTACAATGTCACCTGAAAAATCACTTAGAGACCATTCAGGAATTCTATAACAAACCCACTGTTGCAAATTTGATAATAAATTTCTATAAAAGTGATTTTTGCCATACTTATGATACATTTGTAGGACATATCGTAGGACACGGACAAGTTAACCCTAAAGATGCTAAGGTCACGATTATCTCAAAATACCCTGTACCTATCCGTAAAATTCAACTGAAGTGATTTTGGGATATGGCTGGATACTATCGGAGATTCTGCTCCAATTTTTCCATAAATTGCTGAATTGTTTACAAATTTATTCAGCAATTCAAATTTCATTGGTCTAAAAGGTGTCGGGTGGCTTTTAGTAAGTCAAAGGCCATACTTAAGTGTCCACTATTTCGTTCAACTCCGAAATTTCAGGTAATCATTTAAAATGTATGTTGATGCAAGTGATGCTTTGGGTTGGTGCATTATTGACTCCAGAAGACAAAAATGGTGTAGACCATCTAGTGTGCTATGTTTCAAAGAAATTTAATCAACACCAGAGAAATTATTCCATAATTGAGAAAGAATGTTTGATATTGGCATTGCAACACTTTAAAATGTATATTAGTTTAGCTACTTCAACGATCATTGTATTTAATGATCACGGCCCCATTATTTTCCTTACCAAAATGAAGAACAAAAATCAAAGATTATTAAGGTGGAGTTTGATGTTGCAGGAATACAATACTGACATCAGGCACTCAAAAAAAGAGATAATATAATACCAGATGCACTTACACGTGTATAGAAGTATTATATTGTTTCATGAATAATTTGTGTCATTCATAAGATTTCATCTTATGTAATTGTTGTATCACATAGGTATTTAACTAATAGTAAAAATAAAGTTTTATTGCATAAATAATTCTTTTCCTTTATGAGGGTAGGTGTTATGTATATTTAATTAGCATTGTTTGTAAGTTTCTTTATAATTTTTTTTCAAATTCATTATGTGCTATTGAAAATCAAAAATTGTATGTTGGACTTGACTTTGTCCAAGTCAGGTTCGTTTTCTACTTGACCTGTCCAGAAATCAGAGCAAAGTAACAATGTTTACCTACATATATCGATAATCTTAAAATATAATCTACAACCATAAGTATAAATTAGCTATGTTGTACTTAACACTATATCAAGGTTAATATTCGGCTCGACCGAACCGAGATGAATGCAGAGGCAGAGCAGGCAAAATTGTTTGTACATTAAACCAACATGGCAAATTCGAAGTTGACGTACCTAATTTTTACAAAGCCGTTTTCAAATGTGAAAATAAATCAAGCTAAAAACAATTTATCCAGTGTCAAAAACTATATATTTGCAGAGGGAACATGGCCAGTATTACCACTGGCACTAGTACTATTGTCGCTGCCTGGGTCATAGTTTTGGTCGTTATCGGAGTAATTCTGGTAGCTTCCACAATTACAGCAATCATCTGTTGCGTGCGACGGTCCCGTGGAGCTATGGGTACAGTTATCGACAGGCAAGGTACGACTTCTCGAGGTTAAATTGCGTTCATTATTAGTTTGTAAGAAGGGTGTCCGGCTGCATATATTTTATGGAGATGAATTTACAGAGAAATAATAGAAATCAGGTTAAACAACAGCGCGTTAGTATTTATTTATCTTCTTGATAACGGTGTATCTGTGTGTATGTGTGCATATACATATATATATATATATATATATATATATATATATATATATATATATATATATATATATATATATATATATATATATATATAAAGAATACAAATCATAGGGCGAATAACAGCCCTTTCAAGCGCACTGGATTCAGCAAGGGATCACGTGTGTCTGGTATTGATTGAGATAAATGCAATAAACTGACGACGAACAATGCAAAACTAGTATCTAACTAACCTGAGCGCTTTCGACTCTTAATGAGTCTTTTTCAAAGGCATATACAAAACATAGACAAAACAAACAAATAAAACACAAAAACCGTTGTGTTTGCAAAACTCTACATGGCTGTTTCTACATGAATTAAACCTTTAAATGTATTATGTCTCAACCAGCCTATATGAACTTGTTGCGGATGCTGGAAAATATTTGTATTAAGCTAGAAATCGATGAGCCATAGCGACATCTATTACGTTGTGTACATTTATGTAAAAGAAATTATATCCCGGATATTTCATTCTTATAGTAGTAATTGAAGGCTACTAAGAAAATTTTGAAAAGTTTTGAAAAGAAAATGTGTCGGCTGCAAAGCATAATTCCACTTGTGCATGGCTGTTTTTTTCTAGTCTTCTTGGTTTAAACCGCTTGGTTTCAATGTTCTAAGGCGGCGTATCCAGTACGATTCCTTTTCCTTCCTGGTTTCGGAACTCCAGTTGGGGTTGTTAGCAATTGCGATAAGTGTTATATCACTGAAGGTGTAGCCAGGAGAGGAGAAGTGTTCTGCGACCGGGCATCTGTACAGCTTCTTTGCCATCCAATCAGATCTATGAAGGTTGATCATTTTGTGTAGCTTTTCAGTTTCTCCGACATACTGAAGGCTACAGATCTTACATGTGATGAGATAAATTACATTCTCTGTTTTGCACATTTTGTTTGGACCACGTATGTTTAGTTTTTCTCTAGTCACTGTGCTAGTAAATGTCCTGGTCTCTATCATATGTTGAAAGGTTTTGCATCTTTTATCGCCACATGGGCCAGATTGACTAGGGTGGTCTTGACTAGTGATTGGCGTTAGCTTCGCCCTGACTAGGATGTCCTTGAGGTTTTTTTGGTCTCCGGTAGGCTACTACAAGTTTGTTCGGAAGGCTTAGCTTTAGTACGTCCGACGATTCCACGATGGGCCAGTGTTTCGCGACGATTTTACCTACTTTAGGGTTGTCTGGATGGTAGGTCAATATGAATGCTATTCTATTAGCCTTTTCCTTCTTTCCATATTTTAGTAGGTCATCGCGGTTTGTTTGTGTGTCTTCCAATCCGAAGAGAGCTACCTGTGACGTCACATTCCCTATATAGGTGCGCTAGCGTCTGTGCGCAGTGAATCGATGCGACATTGTTTTATGAAACATGACTGAAAATAAGAAGACAATGAATTGGGGTGCACCGGCTGTGGAGACGAGAAGCGATGGCATAGCAGTGGCTACCAAAGTTAACACAGCCTACTTCAGAACAGACCGATTTCAATTTGGATTTAGTAGCTTTCTCTCTTCGCAAGAATTTGTTCCAGTACCAGTACCTTCGCCACCTTCTCCTTCTTTACCACACGTCGAGGATTTTAAACAGAGACAGAAAGAAGAATTGGAGAATTTTTACAGCAGCAGAAAGAAGCAGAACAAGCATTTCTTCTTGAACAGCAACAGCGAGAAGAAGAGGCAAGAAGGAAACAACAGGAAGAAGCAGCAGAGAAGAAACAAAGTCTAGGAGAGAAGGAGAACTGTGAACCTCAAACGGTAACGGTACTCTTGGACATTTTGGCTGAGTGAAGAAGTCTGAAATAAATGTATCAGACCTCTTTGTAACGACCCAAGAGAAAAAGACCTTCCCGAGCCAAACAGTCTAACCCTGTTACTACACCGGAGATACCACCCCTAGTGATTTCTACCAAATCATTGAAAGGAGCAAGTCCAGAAGTAGGCCTTGGCCGTGGCAAAGGCTTAAGGCAGTTAAAGCTGATTGCTTCTCGTTCCTAAGTTTGTTTATTTTTTTTAAAAAAAAAACAAACACCCAAAGGCCCTTTTCAGGGCCACTCACTTCTTTCGAAAAGAGATAATATTCATTTTGCCAAAATCACTTAAAACTCAAAATTCCTTGTTTAACCCTATGATGTACGTGTGTGAGTGAGTGAGTGTAGGTCTTATTATTCTAAACAATCAAAACCAAGAGACACTTACGTTTTTTCAGTCTGGTCTATTCTCGTACAAATATTTACAATTCAATGTCACAACACAACATAACACAACACATTTTAAAAAGTTCACAGACTTCTTCTGTGTCTTTTTTCTTCTTTCACTCTCTCTGTTTTCTGATTTTCTTCACTTTCACAGTTTTTTCCTCCTCTTCTTCCTCACCTTTTTCTCATCGTCTTTTCTTTTCTTTCTTCTCCTTCTGAACGTGTCGAGGTTCTTCTTTTGCCGAGGGTACCTTTTCTTCTTCCTCCTCCTCCTCCTGCTCCTGTTGTTTCTTAGGGCAGTCTGAAGACCAATGTCCTTTCTCTTGACAGTGATAACAAGTATCTTGACTTTTGTCTCTTCTGACACTGGTCTTGCTTTTTTGATGGTCTGGACATTCTGTAGCCCAATGCCCTTTCTTCTGGCAGATATAGCAAGTATCTTGACTTTTATCTCGAAAGGAGGGAGAGTAGTCCGTCGGCTTGTCTGAAGAAAACTTTCTTATGACAGCTCCCAAAGCTCTAATCAAAAGTTCGATCTGTGTTGGTCCTTCCATCGTGCTGGCCAGCTTGAGAGCAAAGTGAATACTGAGAGGTAAGGTACCAGCCCTTTATATATACATTGAGTCTGACATGGATATATAGGGGTCCATGGCGTTTCAAATGTAGTCATTTGACCTTTTGCAATCAAGATGAAACGATCGCATCATTTCGTAAAGAAAGGAGAAGAAAGTAAGAGGTATAAACGTGATTTATCGCCTCGCACAGTAGCTGAAGTCTTGGCTCAAATTCATGCCAGCGATTTTGAAGATGAGATGAGTGAGCCAGAATCCAGACCCAGAGAGTCTACACCCAGTCAATGTCCATCACCACCAGTATACCCTGAAAAGTACTACCACATTCGAGAGACGGACAAACGCTTCTCTAGAAAATTTAGAACCACAGCCTACATATACACGGTGAAGTGTAAAGATTTCAAGTCCGACGTACCATTGGAAAAAGCAGAAGGGTTCATCACCGATGTGGGGATTCTTTGTTAACCACACGGAAAGAGCAATGTGAAGCCAAAGAAGACGAGCACTTGAGACTTTCCATTCATCACGACAGTTTGAAGTCCCCCGTTTGGATCGAGTTTAGCAGCCCGGCAGAATTAACACCTTCCAAAGTCATCGACAAGATTTAACACGTACAACAATCCAACGACAAGTTTCACATCACCGACGGAAAAGCGACACTGTTCATGACCCACGTGTCTCTTCCCCAAAGGACAGGACAATATGGCAAAAAGGTGATCTTGGTAGAAAATCTTCGCAGCATCAAGCGCAGCCTCGTTCAAATTAACAACCTTCAAGACCAGATGTGTTTAGCCTGTGCCATCGGGGTGGGACGAACGTATGCCGACAAGAACGACACGACAGAATGGAAAAGAGCCCGGAAAACAACGGTCGGACCGAGGCAAACAACAAAGAGAAGCAGAACTCTTGTTACAGCAAGCGGGGATATCCAAAGACACACCCTGTGCCATTCCTGAAATGCAAAAGTTGCAAGACGTCTTGGCTCCACGCTACACCTTGAAAGTATACCCTCAAGAAGTGCGCGGACCTCTGTTGTTTCGAGGCAAAAATTTCAAAGACGGAAAATACATTCACGTCTATCATCACGATGAACATTTCGATGCCATTACCAGTATCACTGCATTTCTGGGATACGGTTAATACTGTGAGAAATGTGACTATGGCTATAACAATCGAGAGCAACACAAGCATTGCGGATCGAAATGTGAGGGATGTTTAGCTTCTAAGCCCTGTCTAGACGAAGGACAAGAACGAGTGCATTGCCAAGTTTGTCAGCGCACGTTTGTCAGTACAGCCTGTTACCAACAACATCTAAAGGCGCAAGGTTCACAGCGGAAATATGCTTAACAGCTCCTGAGATTGTGCCCTACTTGTGGACAAGGAATACGTACCAATAATGCCAAGGCGCACGTCTGTTCAGGAAAGTAGCGATGTCACATTGGTCGCCAAATCGTGGACTTGGAACATCAATGCCACATTCAAAAATACCAATCCAAAAATGAAGAAGATAATGACCAGAAGAAAGGCCATTTCATCTTTTTCGATTTCGAATACATGCAAGAGACTGGCATTCACATTCCTAATTTCTGCGTGGCTCACCGAGCGTGCGAGAAGTGCATCCAAGAGCCTATCTTTACTCTTTGCCCTCGCTGTAGCAAGATTCCTGGAGGAAGTGAAAAAATCTTTCGGGGACCAAACACGCTGACCGATTTTGCCCAATGGATCTTAGACCCTATCGACGAGACGTGGAGTCAAGAAGACATCGAACGTTACGGAGATTGTCATCGCCATGCCACGGTGATGGCTCACAATTTCTCGGGATAGGATGGATAATTTCTTTTGAGATACTATACGGAACAAAGTACCGAACGTCCTAAAGTGACTTTGAACGGAGCCAAAATCATTCCCATGCAAGTGGGTCAACTGCAGTTTAAAGATTCGATGAGTTACTTGGCCATACCTTTAAGTCGCATACCTAAAACGTTTGGAATGACAGAAATGGCCAAAGGCTATTTTCCACACTTTTTCAATACCGAAGCCAATCAACACGCAGTTCTGCCCCATTTACCTGAGGCTCACTACTACGACCCCGACAACATGCGTACCGAACAACGAGAAGCTTTCTACGCTTGGTACCACACTCACGCCTCGGACTCTTTCGTCTTTCAGGAGGAAATGTTAAAGTATTGTCGTTCCGACGTGGACATTTTACGACGTTGCTGTGGAAAATTTCGAGAATTATTCATGGAACATGGAGGGATCAATCCTTTGAAAGAAGCTTGCACCATTGCCAAAGCGTGTTCCTTAATGTACCGCCAAAGATTCATGCCCGAGAACACCCTAGCTGTCATAAGTCCTCAAACGACTAACTTTGTCAAACGTCAATACTCGGTCAAAGCCCTACGCTGGTTACATTATTTGTGTGACAAGGAAGACAAATGGATCCAACACGCTCGCAACGGAGGAGGCGAAAAAGCCATCGGAAGGTATTCAGTGGATGGCTGTGACTTAGAAAACCCCAGATCGTGTACGAGTTTAACGGGTGCTTATTTCACGGATGTCCTATCTGTTACCTTCAACGTAACACTAAAAATAAGTTTTTACAACGGACCATGGAAGACTTGTATCAGGTCACTTGTCAGCGACGCTTGAAGTTAGAAGAGCAAGGATGCCAAGTGGTAGAAATGTGGGAACACGAGTACGATCAGCGATTAAAAACCGATTCCGAGTTTAAGCGCATCGTGGAAAGTTACAAGCTGGTGGACCCTCTGAACCCAAAGGACAGTTTGTACGGAGGACGGACGAATGCCACCTGTTTGCTATACCAAGCCGACGAAGAGAAAGGAGAGGAAATCAAATACTTGGACGTGTGTTCTCTGTATCCGTACGTGTGCAAATATTGTCACTTTCCCGCAGGGCACCTACAATTGCTGACGGAACACATCGACCTGGACAATATTCGACAATGCGAAGGATTGATCAAATGTAAAGTCTTGCCTCCCACGTACTTGTACCATCCAGTTTTACCTCACCATTGCCATCGAAAACTCATGTTTCCCTTGTGCCGTACTTGTGCGAAGCGTGCAACCAAGACCAACCTTGTCAACACACTCAGGAAGAACGCGCCATGACGGGAACGTGGGTCAGCGTGGAATTGTTCAAAGCTCTGGACTTGGGATACCAACTGTTAGAAGTGTACGAAATTTACCACTTTCCTATGACAGAAAAATACCACAAGGGCGACGAGACTCAAAAAGGCATTTTCGCAGACTACGTAATGCCTTTTTGAAACTGAAACAAGAAGCCAGCTGCTATCCTTCCTGGTGCGACACTCCCGAAGACCAAGCAAAGTTCAAAGAGAAATACTGGGAGCAGGAAGGCATCACTTTAGACCACACCGAGAAAAACGAAGGAAGGCGATCGTTTGCCAAAGTGACGTTAAATTGTTTTTGGGGGAAAGTGGCACAACGACCTTGTTTACCCAAGACGGAGTATTTGACAGAACCTTCCCGCTACCTTCAGATGATTCACGACAAAACCAAATGCATGAAACACGTGGACGTCCTTCGTGAGGACTTGATCTTAGTCAATTACGAAGAAAAACTGGATTTTGTAGAAGCCGACGAATTTGGAAATGTCATCATTGTGGCTTACGTGACAGCCCATGCTCGCTTAAAACTGTACGAAACTTTAAAACTGTTAGGAGATCGTGTACAGTATTTTGACACACACTGTTGCATCTACATCAATCGCCTGGGTCAACCTCACCCTAACAGCGAAGGAGACCGTTTAGGAGCCTGGACGGACGAGCATCCGGACGACAAGATTCTAAGTTTTTCAAGTGGCGGTCCCAAAAATTACGGCTACGAATACCAGGACAAACAAAGAGAAGTGCACACGGAGTGCAAAGTGAAAGGATTGACTCTCAATTATCGCACCAGTCGAGTGGTGAACTTTGGTGTCTTGAAAGATCCCTTGCAGTCTGGACAGGATGGAAATTTTAAAGTGACCACCCACGAACCGCACAAGATTGTACCTTTACCCACACACCAAATCGTCAGCCGACCCTTGGAAAAAGTCTATCAAATCGTGTACCAGAAGCGAGTACGGCTTCCCAATCATTTCACTTTACCGTACGGTCACACTGATATTGACGAGCTATATAAAAAGGGACAACATTCAAGACCGATAGTTCATTGTCACTACAAACGCCAAGCGAGAAAAATGAATCCTTTCAAACAGAAAGTATCAAGCAAGAGCAAACTCGAGTACGATGCTGTGCGTTGCGATGGCAGGGTGGCCGTACGCTATGACTTCAGCGATTCAGTACCACATCATGGAAATCTTGCTACGACTGTACCTACCATGGAAAATGATGCTGTGCGTGCCAAACCTGATGGATGCGACAGTGATGCCACTCGTTATCGTACACCTTTTCACTTGACTGGTTTTCATGGTGGATGTCATCATTATGAAACCATGCGGCTACCTCCCTACGGATGTCATATAAAACTGAGCACACTCCTACATATTTCACCGTACCCTCATCGAAATGAACCTGTGAAAGACGAATATTCGTTCCCTGTGCGTTTGCCTGAATGCTGCGACTATGAAAGTCGGATCCAAACCTTCCGAAGGAAATGGCCAAAATATCTGGGAGCACCTACCCCCGAAGTATTAGCTAGAGCTGGATTTATCGTCTTGGGCGAAGGGGATAAAGTCAAGTGCTTCAGCTGCGGTGTGTCACTTCACGAGTGGGAACAGAAAGATTCCGATTACCTGGAACATGCTCGATGGTCTCCAGATTGTCACTACCTACCTTTAGTGGGACCTCGTCATTGAAGTGGGCCTACCATGTCGTGTAAGAAACCAGCTCCTTGGCTAGGAGTCAAACGTTGGACAACCTCTAGACAAGTATTTAAACCCCATTTGAAAAATAATCTTCAAACATTACCAAACGAATTGCAAGGGAAGATCTACAAGGACATTTGGCTGGGACTTGCCAGAGCCAAATCTCAATTTGTGACTGTAGAACTTTTGTGTCGAGAAATTCACAAGAGGAAATTGACAAAAGTCAACAAACAAGTCCGATTTCTCTGGATCAAGGGTGCGTTCGTCCTAATATTCCGCTTTAGACCATTTACATTTGAAGATTTTATTGACATTCTTGACCGATTCCTGGAATGTCAGTGGTCAGAAATTACTCACTTTGTCCATTACTTTCGCTCTAGGAGAGTTGTTTGACTGACATGGTTATGGATGCTTTACAAGAGAACAGTCGTGGTTTGCCTGTGGAACTGAGAGAACGCATTTACCGCGAGTTCGTTAAAATACAAGTGAAACGCAAAGAAACATTGTATCCGTTACGTCACCGATGTTTGAACCACTGGTACCTAAATGCTATAAGAGGACTGATTCCGATGAAAGTGTTCCAGTGGTCAGACATTGATGAATCGCGTGAAATTCTTAAATTTTTGAATGCCACTCATTCAACTTACAAGGTGATTCTAATGCACCGAATTCCAACGGATGAGTTAGAGGATTACAACAAATCTTTACAAGAACAATTCTTTCTAGTTCAAGAGGAAACTTCTCTGCAACGTGTGGTGTGTGAGTTAGTGACTAAACTTTTTTGGTACGGCACTAAAATAAAATCGAGGCTGTTCAAAAAGTACACTTATTACCTGACACCAAAGAGGGTATAAAAACGGACTACCATGCCACGACATTTATCATTCGTGATACAACAGATTCCATGGAAGGAAGTCAATGACACTATTCGAACGGTAGAGGATTACGATCGTCTATTACGAGAACTGTGTCCATTGAATTGGGGTCGACGTGTAGTGTGTGTCTTAATGACTTGCTTTCTGGGATTTCGTTTACCAGCCGATTCCTTGTGGACTCTTTACGAACAGTACATACCACCCAAAACATGAAAGTGGTTCCTTTAAATGTACACGAGAGACTCATTCTGCTCAAAGCTTTGCGCTTTCATCTTGATACTTCTCAACCTCTACGGGAAAACAAGATTCGTCAACTTTTAGGCATTGAAGATGTGTACGACGACGTGTGTGTAGCTTATGACTTGCACCCTCACTGGAAAGATGTACGTGACTAGAAAAGTTGGGGGTTTGAGGCATGGACAAAAGAAGTGGCACACTATGCAAAAGATTTGTAATCCTAAAAAATTAAAACGTTTAGTGAAAAAGTAACTTTTAAACCAGTGTTAGTGACAGTGCCAAAAGAAGAAGTCGTGACCGAGGAAAACCACTCTCTTCAGGACAGGACCGTTATCGACATCCCCGAAAGGCCATTCCGGGAGGACTCTTATGTGACTGTGCCAAGGAGTGTAGGGACTCTAAGAACATTACACACTACCCCTACGATTTCACCTCTTGATCACCACAAATGTTGTACAGAGACTTGTTTATATTCCACTATGATCCTTTTGATGTGTCTTTTATTCATGTACTTAACCATTTGGCTTTCATGTATTTTTGTCTTTCGTGTTGTTCACAATTAAAGATGACAATAAACGTGTCCTGAAAAAAAGTATAAAAACTCTTGTCTTGTCTGTCCTCGTTTCAAACGAGACATTTCTTACACCACTATGGCAACTTCTACTGTCTCTACTCCCTCTTCCTCCACTGTCAAAGTCATTGACGAACACGTTAATCGGACTAGTTAGGAGGCAATGTATCTTCGCCATCCCTTTAACATGCTCATTGCCGGACCTAGCGGTTCAGGCAAAACCGAATTTGTCAAACGTTTGATCCAAAATAAACATCATTTGATCGATCGTCCACCTCAACTAATCGTGTGGTGTTATAAAGAGTGGCAATCGGCGTACAGCCTTCTGCGAGAAAGTCAAGGCGATTCCATCGTCTTTGTGGAAGGCATTCCTGGCGAGGACGACGGGATCGTGTCTGACCCTAGTCAAACTCATTTGGTTATTTCTGACGGCATGTTAGGAGAAGAAATTAAACTCTGGTTTACGCACAAAGGACATCATCGTAATGACAGTGTCATTTACATTACCCAAAATTTGTTTCAACAAAGTAAAGCCCATCGTACCATCAGTCTCAATGCTCATTACTTGGTGTTGTTTAAAAGCCCTAGAGATAAATCGCAAGTACAAGTGTTATCCGAACAGTTAGGAACGCCTTGGCTAACTCATGCGTACGACGATGCCACTCAAGCCCCACACGCTTATTTACTCGTGGATTTAAAACCCACCACTCCCGATTATTTGCGATTTCGTACCCATCTGTTTCACCACTGGTGCCAAGACGGAGGGCCTGTCGTGTACACGTCCTCTTCGTCGACTTAATCTATAAAAACCTCGGTCACTTTGGCTCTGTCTCACACATCGTCAACATGAGGTCCCTTCAGTCTCATCTTCCCATCAAGTTGATTCGAGCCTTGTACGGTATCAGTCGCGAAAAAAATCCACAAATACGTGCTCGTGCCTTAGAAGCTAGTCTCAAAGAAGTCTTACGATGATTTACGGTGACAGCACGGCAATTACTGCAAGGTATCATTCAGATTCCACATCAAACCAAACGTTTTTGTGAGAGAAACAAAGTCGCCTTGAAGCAGCTAGCCGATCCTCGCATCGACACTCAAACCAAAAAGCAAATCATTTTGAAACCTGGAGGAAGCGGTTCTGTAGGAGGTGTCATCATTCGTTCCCTCTTAAAATGGAATCATAATGCTCCCAAAGTCGTCCCCAAGAAAAAAGCCACCCCCAAACGTACCCAGAAGAAAAAGAAAAAGAGCAACGGTGTCAAGACCAGGTCACAGCCTAAGAAAAAGAAAAAGAAAAGTCCACAGAAAACAGCTTCCACTCGCAAGAAAGCGTCTCCAAAAACTTCTCCTCCAGCGGTGACACCCTCTTCCTCTTTAGCGGCAGTGGCCACTGCTCACAAAGTACCTGCCGACAAAATCAAAGTCCAAGAGAGAACGGGTGTGTTACAGAGTTTACTGGATTTGTCCAAGCAAGAACTGTCCCGATTTAGTCCGTTGCGAACTCCTCCACGACGTGTGTTGCCTGTCATCAAGTTGATACGACGTAAAAACAATCAGTGGCGTCGCATTCCAGTATAAAAAGACCCGAGGCAAACGATAGGGATCAGTGTTTTGTGCTGCTCAACGCCCAAAGATGTCCCCTCCAAGACGTGCACACCGTCACCATCGTCGTGCTCTGTCCAAAAAGGAAAAGGAAAAGGAAAAGGAAAAAGGAAAGGACTGCCACCTCGTTTAGCCAAACATTGGGACATGTTGTCTGTCGTGTCCAAAGCTCCTCCACCCGTGCAAAAAAAACTCATTCAAACTACCTCCAAAACGTCATCGATACCATGTGCGAATGTTGTCTGAATGTCTTGAAAGGCACAATACCTTTGTCTAAACATCAAAAAGAATGCTTAGCCAAACATCAACACGTTCTTCGCCAAATGGTCCAAAAGAAAATACCCATTGGTCAAAAGAAAAAGATGTTGGTGCAACACGGAGGAATTTTACTCTTTTGACCATGTTGCTGAAAGGAGTAATGGGAACAATAGGAGGACCCTTGCTGAAAGGAGCATTGGGATACATCCTGGGAGGATGAAGATAAAAAGGTCCAAGAAGATAAAAGGGACCTTTGCAGTCAAAAGATCTCAGACGTGATCCTTGAAATCCGACGTAAGGACGAAAACTGGCTTTAGTGCCTTATAAACGATGGATGGAATACCGTCGTTGGCAAGAACAACGAACCCCGCATTTGCCTTCCAATTCTCATTTGAACGAAATGTCCCAGTTACAACACGAATTGCAATCGTTGATGAATCGCAGTGATTTGTCAGAAACGGAAAAATCGCAACGGTACGGTCAATTGTTGCAACGACTGAAACTCTTTCACCAAAAGGCCTTAGAAGAAACAGCTCAACCCACTTTGAAAGATTTTAAGGCCTTAATGAAAAGTCCATCACCACCACTACCACCTCCAGTGGTCAAGACAGAAAGTCCACCACCACTAGTCCCAGTGATCAAGACAGAAAAAGAAGAAGAGCTTCATACTCCACCAGAAAAAGTGCGCAAGTTAACAACACCACCTACATCTAGAATTGGTTGGATTAAAAAGATAATTGGCTACTCCTTCTTCCTCAGAAGAGAAAACGAAAGCCAAGGCAGAAGTGAAACAAGAACTGATTACCCTATGTTCAAACACCGTCCTCCTCAACACCTATTGCTCGTCGGACACGCAAAGCATTACAAACCAAGAAAATAATACAGAAAGACAAGAGTATCATCAGTGAAGAGTGGATCACTTATTAAATAATGGAGGTGTTAGCCAGCATTTACTACGATCCAGTCTATCCCGCATTTTACGGAGGAGTTCAGAAATTGTATCGTGCTGCCAAAACTCGACTGTAAAGCATCCGTTTACCTCATGTGCAACGATGGTTACAAGAACAAGCCAAGTACACCTTACACAAACCCATTCGACGAAAATTTTCCAGAAGTCGCACCCAAGTGGAGAGTATCGATCATCAATGGCAAGCCGATTTAGCTGATGTCTCTCATTTGGCCACCTACAATCGTGGCTACAAATTTTTGTTTTGTGTCATCGACGTCTTTTCCATATTTGCTTGGGTCGTACCATTGACTTCGAAATCAAGCAGTGAGTTAGTGCGAGCCCTCAAACTGGTGCTGAACAAGGCGGTCATCACCCTCTTCGATAGCAAACTGACAAAGGCACCGAATTTCTGAACCAAGCTTTCCAAAAAGAATTGAAGAAACATGACATTCATTTTTTCACCACCGAGAATCCCGAAACCAAAGCCAGCATCGTGGAACGTTTTCAACGTACCTTGAAAGAACGCATGTGGAAATATTTTACTCATCAACACACTCTCAAGTACACCGACGTCTTGCCACACCTCGTCCAATCGTACAACCAATCTTACCATCGGAGCATTGGGCGTGCCCCCCAAAAAGTGACTGCTGACAACGAAGTGGCCGTCTTCGGGCGCCTGTTTGCTACGTCCCCAACAGTGACTGTCCCCGAGAAAGGTGGAGTGTTGGCAGCAGGAGATTGGGTGCGCATTGACAAAACCAAACGCACTTTAGACAAAGGTTACTTACCCAACCACTGAATTGTTTCGTTTCACTGAACGAGTGCGTGGCCGTTATCCTCCTGTCTATAAATTGGAAGACCTGAACGGGGAAGTGTTAACAGGAACGTTTTACTTGCCCGAGTTACAACGTGTGACCAAAAAAGAAGACGACGTGTACGAGATAGAAAGCATTCTCGATCGAAGAACTCGTGGATTGGGAAAACGACGTGTCAAAGAAGTCAAAGTACATTGGAAAGGATATCCTCCCAGTTTTGACTCTTGGATCGACGCTTCGCAACTCATCGACTATAAAAAGAAGTGATTATCATGCCCTTCAACACAGCCTCAGCTACTGCAGTGACCACTCCTTCCCCCAGTTCTTCTCTGCAAGATCTACAAACGCAACCCTTGTGGGTGTGGTGTGAAGAACGTGTGCCTAAAACGCAAATCGTCTTTTTCTGCCAAATCTTTGTGGTGTATTGTGTCATAGGTGCTGCCATTGCCAATCTGAGTTTGCAACAAAGAGACAAACAATTGTGGACTATTTTACTTAGCAGTTGCATTGGTTACCTTCTTCCCAATCCATCTCTGAAATATTCCTCGAACGGAAACAACAACGGGAGTCTTGTGTCCAACGTTAGTCCCCCTTCCAACAGTTACCCTAACCATCCTATTTTAGACACTCCTCTGACTTCCAGTGACCCCTCGGACACTAGAACTCTGGAATTATGAACAACCAATTTTACTTAACGTTACCCAGTGACAGTTCCATGCAGGTGTTTCCCAATAACACTTTGTGCTGTTTCTCGGCCAGATTACCTCAAGCCATCCAATTGGATCACGAACAAGTGCAACAAGCCATGGATGAACGCGCCAGTGTAGCTGACTTTATGAAATCACAAGACCCCAAAACTAAACGAACCACTTATCGGTTGAACATTCCTGCGGGATATTATTTTAGTGGTCAACTTTGGTGAACGCCATTGCTGACAGGTTCAATTGCATGTTTGGTAGAGCCTTGGAGAAAGCCAGAAGAAGTGTCACGATCGAGTACCGCAAAATAGCTCGTCTCCTAATGATGAAATTTTCAGAGGACAAAGTATTGGCCATTACCTTTTGTCCTGAATTGTATGACATTTTGGGTGGAGACCTCAAGATGATCAAGATTAGAAACGAAATACCTACCGTGACCGGTAACTTGGATTTTGGGAGATATTTTCGATTCCCTGTAGAAATGAACCAAGGACTGAATTTGATGTTTGTGTACTCCGATGTGGTGGAGTACAACGTGGTGGGACACACCTCCGTACAGTTACTGCGTGCCATTCCTTTAAAAGTGGATTCTGCCATGGCTGCTGACGAGGAAGGTGGAAACACCTATCATGTTCACCGCGAATTTGTACATCCTCACTATTTACCCCTCAGTAAGTCGTATGTCGACACTGTCAACATTACTGTAAAAGGGGATCTGGGACAAAATATTCCATTCACCAAAGGGAAAGTCACAGTGAAAGTCCATTTTCGAAAACGATTACTCTAACCCTTTGTCAGTCATGTATCCTGTGTACCAAGGAGTCGCTCGACAGCGAGGACATGGTTTAGGTGATATGCTAAAATCAGCCCTTCGTAAAGTGGCTCCCGTTTTGAAACCGATGGTGACACGGGGATTGCACGCCTTAAAAGATGCCGTGTTCTCGCAAGGTAAAGAATTTCTCCAAAATGTCATCATTGACAAACAAAACCCCAAAGAAGCTTTCTTGAGAGCAGGCAAAAATGTCTTGCTTAAAACGGGCAATGACATTTTGAGTCGGCGAGAAACTCCTATAAGTGCCCTGGGCAATGCTGAGTCAGGCATTCCTGCTTCCCTGACGCCACAGAAAGGACAAGGCAGAAAAAGGCGAAGAAAACACCCCTTGAGAGGACTTCACACCCCTAGAGATAGAAAGACTAAGAAAAGAAAAACCGTCCGAGAGTTAGACGTTTTTGATTATTGAAAAAAGAAAATGATGCACCGAGAGTCTTGTGCTTGCTCAAAGTCGGAACTGGATCTGTTTGCCATGCCACCCACCATGATGACAATGCAAGAATCCCAATGGGTCGAATTTCATCCCGTCTCCTCTTTGACGGAATCAGCTCCCATCGAGTTTGAGATCAAAGGACAACCCGAAGATTACATCGATCTGAATAGCAATTACTTGTACCTAAAACTCAAAGTGATCAAAACCGACAACACCAATCCGGGTGCCGATTCCAGAGTAGCTCCCATCAACAATTTCATGCATTCCCTGTTCAGCGAAGTGGATTTGTACTTGAATAACAAACTGGTCAGCAGCAGTATGGATACTTACCCTTACCGAGCGTACCTAGAAAATCTCTTGACGTACGGAAAAGAGGCCAAGAACACTCATCTGGATGCTTGCGTGGTATGGAATCCTGACACCTCAGGTGAAGACACGTTTAACGACACAGCCCTGACAGCCGATGACAATCCTCACAATGTGGGTTTTAACAACCGTCGAAGGAAAATCCTGCAAGGTCGTAATTTAGAACTGATGGATCGTTTGCATTTGGACATGTGGTTGGAAGACAAGTATTTGCTGAACGGAGTGGATATTCGCCTGAGACTCAATTGCAGCAGTGTCACTTTCCATTTGATGGCTCATGCCAGCGAGTACAAAACCATCATCCAAGCAGCCAGGCTTTACGTGCGTTGCGTAGAAGTGTTACCTAAGCGGGAAACGACATCAGTCAAACATTGAGCAGATCGACCGCTAAGTATCCGATACGACGTGTAGAAGTGAAAACGTTCATTATTGCTGCTGGACTCCGATCCAAGATCGAAGATCATCTGTTCCAAGGACAGTTCCCCAAACGTTTAATCGTTGGCATCGTCAGTAATGCAGACCTCAACGGAGCCCATGATCAAAATCCTTTCCAGTTTGAGCACTACAGAGTGTCCAAGATCGAGGTCGGTCGCGATGGCAAGACGTTGTGTACCAGACCCTTCGGACCTAACTTTGCCCAGAAGAATTACTTGAGATCGTACTTGTCCCTGTACGAAGCTACGGGACAACTAGGAACCAACGCCAGTCACGGTATTTCGTACGAAGATTATGTAGGAGGTTACACTTTGTGGACCTTTGATTTCACTCAAGACCAAAGCAGCGATGAGGGACATTTCCACCCTATAAAATCCGGTCAACTGCGTTTGGAACTTCAGTTTGCAGAAGCTCTCACCGAGACGGCCAGCATCATCTTGTATGCCGAATTCGATAATACCATAGAAATCAACAGTTTGAGAGAAGTCATTCTAGACTATTAGAAAGTATGGAAGACACTTATCCCTCATTGAACGGTAGAGAATCTTTTGAAATGGAATGGGAGGATAGCGTGAAAACAGAACCCCAAGACCAAGACAAACAGGACGAAGTAGTGGTCAAGTCCAGATGGCCAGAACAAGAACAACATTAGTGTCGTGTTTTGCTAAACACCTGACGGATACAATTACAGAATTGACCAAGAGAGATTCTTATGGATGTCAAAACGATCATCCCAGTCAAACCCAACACGATAAATGTATGATGATGACTCAAGAAGAAAAATTGGCCGAGTATCTTGACGACGCTTGGAGTCTCATCTCGGAAGAAGCAGTGTTGCATGAGTGGCATAAAGGCTTGCGTGATCATTCCTGCCCTCCATTGACTACTCTAGAGATCTATCGCATCGAAGCTCTCTTAGCACAGAGTGCGGAGACAAGGCGAAGAAACGGTTACTTGACAGAGCATTTGAAACAAAACGTCAGAATTGAACTGATGACTTATCATTGCCTGTGGAAAAAAAAAAGCACAACAAAAAAATGGATACCTGGGAACTTTATTACCTTTTGAACAATAGTTCGTATACTGCTTCTTGGAATCCTGTCGTGTGCGCTAAAGATGAACTACCTGATCGCAAACCTCAAGACCATCAAGCTTATGTCATCAACACAGACGAAAGTCATCTCCCAGGAACTCACTGGTATGCCATCTGCTTCCCTCAAGAGGATTGTGTGGAGGATTTTGAGTCGTATGGATTGCCACCTTTGGAAGACGATATCATTGACTTTATGAGACGAAATGCCCAGACGACACGATTCAATAATGTGAAATTACAAGGCACAGATTCCATGGTGTGTGCACAATATTGTGTTTATTTTCTTCATCAACGCAGTCTTGGATATTCCTTAGAACATTTAGTGGCTTATGTTGATTGTAACTCTTCTAAAAACGATGGAAAAGTAGATCGATGGTTTTTTTACCGTTATGGCTATATTTTGTCTTTAGCTAGTAAAGGTAGTGTACATCAATGCCCCCATGCCTTTCATCAGTGGAAATCTAATTTGACTTCACAATGTTGTCAACCTTGTCAAAAAATGTTTGTTTGATGTTGTATGAATTGTTTGTTAATTAAGTAAAACTTTGTTAGTTAAGTAAAACAAAGATTGATGTTATATAAACTGTTAGTTTGTTAAATAAAAACTGTTGTGTTTTGAAAGAAAATGTGTCTGTCATTTGTTTTTAAAAACAATATTGTGAATATATGCTTGTCACTCTTCTAGAAACGATGAGAAAGTAGATCGATGGTTTTGTGACCATTATGGCAATCTTTTGTCTTTAGCTAGGAAACGTAGTGTACATCAATGGCCTCATGACTTCCATCAATGGAAATCTCACATGATTTCACAACGTTGTCAACCTTGTCAAAATTAAATTGTTTGATGTTATAGTTACTTGTTAGTGGTTAGTTTTTGGTTTAATAAAAAATGTTGTGTTTTTAAAAAAAATGTGTCTGTCTTTTTTTTTCAAAAAAAGACTGTGAATATATGCTCTTTGTCTTTCTCTCTATCCCTCACCATGACATTCGCTATCATAGCTTTCCGACCCAAACAAAAAACCTAGTAGTAATGTTTTCTATCGCGTCCGCGTTTGAACCATATAAAGCGGGTTGGTCTCCAGTCTGGCCATCCACTGTTGACTCGTCAACCTATCAACATGCCTTCCAGACTAGCCAAGCTGAACGAAGCTTACGTCAATTTACATCGTGTCAGGCTCAACCTGATGCCTAAGCCTGAAGAGATAGAGAACGTCAGGATATTAGCCATAGCCCAAGACCTGATAGAAGGTGTCTTCAGAGAGGAATTCAAGAAAGAACAAGAAGAATGGACAGAGAAGTACAGACTTCAGAAGCAGAGAGAACAGCAACAACAACAGCAGCAGCAACAGCAGCAACAGCAGCAGCAAGAACCAGACAGAGGTTTTATCGACTGCCGTGTGGACACCAAAGAGTTCTCCTCTTTCCTCAGAAGCAGGCCGTATCGTATAGGAAAGCCTGTTGCCAGACGGGGACGCAATCTTAGACAGTAAAAAGAGATTGCCATCACTTCCCATCAACCAAAAAACAGCCCTTTTCAGGGCTACCCGAATACTCTAGAAAAGACATACTAATTCAAATTGCCAAAATAAATTTATGTGTTTGTGTCTTTAAAAAAATAGAAGTGTGTCTATAAGCACTTCGTTTCTTTTATCAGTAAAAAGTTCACCCTTCGTTTTCTCTGTCTTGTTGAATCGTGCATGTCTGTGTTTGTAAGTAAAAAAGTCAACGTGAGTGGTTTTTTTAGGTCCGCACGTTTGATGTGTTGGTAAGTTTGGGTATTAGGTGATGCTTACCTTCACGTCCGTGCTTCAAGTATAATGTGACGCGATTGTCCGTCTGGATACCCACGTTGACGTAGCAACTGCAACGAAATGAGCAGAATAACGAAACTACTAGAACTCCAGATGCACCTGGAATATGCCAGGCGGTTGCTAGATGAGCTGGCTATGGAGGCTTTAGCCGAGGAGGCCAGGCTTGAAGAGGAGGAGAAGAAAAAGAAAGAAGAGGACAAGAGAGGGGTCCTTCCTCACCTCATGCTAAGACCTCTGTGTGAGGTCAAGCCTGAGGTGAGGACGCCTCCACAGACAGTAGCAGCACAACAACAAAGACAGCCAACAGCCTCTGCCACCAGTACCACCAGTACCAAGAGCCGCTGTCCCCCAGAGAGAAACCTGGGAGGAGGAGGCATGGGAGGAATTGGGAAGACAGAGGCAAGAGTGGGAGCCTCGGCGTCAGCATCATCATCCCAGGGTGTGGAATAGAAGAAGGAGGGAACAAGTGTTCACTGTCCCTCAAACTGAAGAGTGGGATAGTGAAGCCAATCAACCTCCCTCTGCGCTCCCAACCACACGCATCAATTGGGAGCGGGACTGGAGCCGACGATGCGTGTGTGGTGTCAGCCCTGGGAGATGTCATCATTAACCAGGTGCATTTGGGGTTCTAAAAAAACAGCCCTTCTCAGGGCTAACCAGATCTCTAGAAAAGAGAGACTATTCAATTTGCCAATTTATGTGAGTGTGAAGTAGTGTGACTATAAACACTCACTTCTTTACTCATGTGTGTGTGTATGTGTGTGAATGTGTGTGTGTGTGTGTGTGTGTGTGTGTGTGTGTGTGTGTGTGTGTGTGTTTACGTTCGCATTCGTTTGTGAGAATAGTATAGTGTGTATGTTTTATGCATTCTCGTTCGTTGGTGAGGATAGTAAATAGGTGTGTGTTTTATGCTTTCTCATTCGTTGGTGAGGATAGTAAATATGTGTGTGTTTTATGCATTCTTTGGCGTGGATAGTAAATATGTGTGTGTTTTATGCATTCTCGTCCGTTGGTGTGGATAGTAAATGGGCGTGTGTTTTATGCATTCTCATTCGTTGGTGAGGATAGTAAATAGGTGTGTGTTTTATGCATTCTCGTTTGTTGGTGTGGATAGTAAATAGGTGTGTGTTTTATGCATTCTCATTCGTTGGTGAGGATAGTAAATAGGTGTGTGTTTTATGCATTCTCGTCCGTTGGTGTGGATAGTAAATAGGTGTGTGTTTTATGCATTCTCGTTCGTTGGTGTGGATAGTAAATAATATGTGAAGTGAATGCAAGGGATGTTTTCGTTCACGTCCATGTGAAGTGAGTGTAAGGGATGTTTTCGTTCACGTCCGTGCTTGACATATATAACGCGGAACGCTCGTCAGTCTAGCTACCCGCGTTGACTAGTCAACACAAGATGGAATTGTTTAACTAGTTAAGAGACACTTATTTTTGGATGATGGATGCAGCCTACGTAGTGGAAAGGCTTGAAAAAGAATGGAGCTATCCAAGCAGCCAAGACTTTGTGACCAGTCAAGTCACTAGCCTCAAAGTAGCCAGGGATCAGGTGGCAGGAATGATAGAAGAGGAGGTGGAAAAAAAGAGGCTTCATCCATCGTAAATATGTGAGAGTGGGGACATTGAAGGACGCACTTAATAATGTCATTCAAGTGAGGTGTTTTTTAGAAGAGGAAGCAAATTTTACGGAGTGGTCTTTTGTCCTGTGGGAATTAGAGAAATTAAGGAAATCTGAAGACCTAATGAGAAAAGTGATGAAAGAAGAGGTAACGAAAATCAAAGACACATGGGCAAAAGAGAGAAAGGAGAAGGAAAACAGAATGAGGAAAAAGGAGTTTGAAAGACTAAATCAAAACTGGATGAAGGTACAGGAAAAGTTTAGAGAGATGGGACATCCTGACTGGATTCCAGACGAAGAAAAGAAAAAGAAGAAGGGAATTGTTGGAAAAGTGAAGAGCTGGTGGAAAAAATGGAGACAATAGAAGAAAAACCCAAAGGCCCTTTTCAGGGCCACTCCACTGCCTCGAAAAGATTTATTCTTTCTTGCCTAAAAAAATTTATTCGTTTGTATAAATTATCTTTTAACTCACAAAAACATTATTCTCTTATCTAAAATGTTTTTTAGTCAGTTGTATAATTTGGGTATAATGTTATAATATCCACAAATACGAACGCGAATGATTCAAACTTTATATAGAAATGACACAGGTGGCATAACGTCACGGTACTTGCTATATACTATCCACAAATACGAACGCGAATGATTCAAACTTTATATAGAAATGACACAGGTGGCATAACGTCACGGTACTTGCTATATACTATCCACAAATACGAACGCGAATGATTCAAACTTTATATAGAAATGACACAGATAGCATGACGTCACGGTACTTGCTATATTGTTGCAACTGTCCAGTACCGTGACGTCACCCTACCTGTTCCATTCCTCTTGTCCCTATACAAAATTCCCATTGTCGCTATACAGTCCCAGGGTGTGCTAGTCGCTATACAAAATTCCCATTGTCGCTATACAGTCCCAGGGTGATTGTTTGTCGCTATAAATCGTGTCGCTATACGGTCCCGGGGGTGGGGTGGTGGTGTCTGTAATGTAATTTCCCATTGTCGCTATAGTATCCCACTACACTACTTACGTAAGTACATTAGATGCATACATAGATGGAGGAGTTTGTAGGTAGTATTCTGGCATAAAAATATATATAAAAAATCCATAAAGATATTCATATTATATTTTTACAATATTCATATAAAAGTTTTTCAGGCGTTAATTTTGCCTTTTTTTGACCTTGAACAGGAATGACTA
Organism: Megalonaias nervosa; assembly: GCA_016617855.1. NCBI lineage: Eukaryota > Metazoa > Mollusca > Bivalvia > Unionida > Unionidae > Megalonaias > Megalonaias nervosa. Next base: position 38,434 of record JAECUM010007406.1, on the reverse strand, counting down.
TGATGACAACACCTAGCACAATGTATGCTATTAACGGACAGCAGCAGCCGTCTGTCTGGCAGTACCTTCAAAACTGTATTCGCTACCACCAACAACCAGCTCCGAGCCCTCAACAGCCCATAACCTCAAACTTCCAGCAACATCGTTGTCAAACAGGGCAAGTCCCTGTGCAGACCGCGGGATATGCTCATCTGCCCTTCTACCCAGTAAATGATATTCAACTGGATGCCACATCGCCACCAGCATATGACAACATCGCCCATGGTGAACCACTAAAGTACAACGACGTGGATTCATCTGTAATTCAAGTGTCAAACGCCAATGTAAATTTTCCATAATGTTTGTTCAAGTTTCTATTTCTACAATATTTCGAAATGAGACAGTAAGTAGGTCTAATATTTAAATCTCATACATATTTCTATAGCAACGGAAATTTTCTTTAACAAGGCTGTGAGAATGCTATCTCAAAGCTTGACATTTAGGTGAATATATGTGCAAGAAATGTTTAGCTTGTTTCAAAGGAAAAGCTATAAAACAATATCAAAATCTTGAAAACAAGCAATTTTACCTCACTTATTGCATTGGTTGTTGTCAATTTTAAATATTTTAAGGTCAATATTTGTAATATCTAAAGAATTCCAATTTGTAAAAAAATGTTAGTTTCATTTGAAAGTGCGAATGTATCTTGCACATATCAGACAATGAGTATAAATAAATAACAGTGCTATTTTCAAATGCTAAATAACAAATATTACAATATTTCATTTAGTATAGATGTATCTATGGTTGCAGGAAGAGGAGAGTATTTTGTTGTAAGATACCTAAAGTATTTCATATACATAGTATTGTTTATACATAGTGAGAACTTCGTTCCTTGACTATTTTTCCTAACGGTGCCTGTTAGCTCAATGAACAAATTATTAGAAGAAAACTTAAATTCGTTGAATGAAAGAAAGAAAAAGCAAGTTAAACACAAGCTTGGTGTGCACATGAGAAAATCCTTTTTTCTCCATACTACTGAACACTTTATTTATTGCTGGCAAAGCGTTCGCTCTCTCTCTCTCTCTCTCTCTCTCTCTCTCTCTCTCTCTCTCTCTCTCTCTCTCTCTATATATATATATATATATATATATATATATATATATATATATATATATATATATATATATATATATATATATAGATATAATAATAATAATAATAATAATAATAATAATAATAATAAAAGGCATGCATTTGTGTTACTCTGATACAGTTAAATCTGATGACATGATTATCAGTCTGTGTAAGTATGGTTACCAAATTTGATCCAAAGTATAGCCCAATTCATTCCAAATGAAAACCACAGTATGGTGAAGACTTATATAAACAATATTCATCGGACTTGAAAATGTATGTGCAATCTTAGGAATAGGAAACTGCCATCACTTAATATAAAGTACATATTTAGAATGAAATTGATTCTTGTAAGAAGTCAACACTTTATTGCGCATACCGGGTCTCCTTCAAGATAAGAAATAGAAACAATTTAGAATATTTGAATGTTGAAAGCAGATAATAACAAAACTTCTTTTTCTCATTTTTGGTTTTTCTTTTATTACCCGCGAAGAAAAGACGAGACAATGAATCACTTTTTTGACAGCCTTGTTGTTTTGATATCATTGTCGTTCTCTTTGCCTGCATAGGAGTTACAGTTAAGAATTACCACAGAAGTTCTTATTAATGCCCAAGTAATTAAATTTTCATTATACTTTAATCTTAAACGTTCCGTAGTCACCTAGTTACTAATTGACATTTTTTTTTAAATTATACGGTTATTATAGTTTTATTAACATGTATGAGATTTAAATCGACGAAAAAATGGACAACGTTGCAAAATAATACGTCTGACTGCTTAATAAAGCTTCACATAAAATCCGACTTGTTGCCTCGAAACCACGGCCACTCTTTTGAGAGTATTAAATGCAAACATGTATTGCGATGAGGCTGCAATGTTTTACGTAGCAATTCCTGCGTCCAAAATTATTTCCTCTAGTCACGATTGCAGTGACCAGATCAATAATTCAAGACCGTTATGCACATTTCAAAACTAGTCCAATTCTTTTCCATGGTTTGAACTCTAATTGACAGGTGATGTAGAACGAGCTGCTTGACCTTACTTACACACGCATGCCCACGCTAGGCCAGGGTCATATCCGTTTTCACTTCTTTTTACAAGTGTGAACAAAATATATTTTCACAGAGTACGTATAGTTTTTCTATAGTATGTGCAATTTCATATTTTTGATATTACCACACGTTAAAATATCACTTTATGCGATTTTAATTGGTCCAAATAAGCCCATGAGAGTACCTTCTTTACTGATTGGCTGGGATCGTGTGAAAACGTTTATAACACCGCCTTCTGGAATGTTTTGTTTTGAATCAACATTTTTGGCGGCCATTTTTTAACTCGACTCGAGAAAGCAAATTGAGGAAAAATTATCTCGGCTGTCTGAATATGGATATGTTACCCCCACAAGGGTTTGTTATGTTATGTATAACAATATCATCATTAAGAGAAATGGCGTTAAACTACAAGACAAGAACAACAATAAGAAGTAAAACTAATGGCATTGCTTATTTGATAGCGGGTGGCGGGGTTGGGGAGGGGGGAGGTATATCTGTAACATAGATATAGAACCCACCGTATCTACAAGCGTGGTTTAAATGTTAACTTACAGAAGTAAATAAACTCACCTCTGTTCACAGAAGAATCTGGACATAAATGGGTCTCCTAACTGACAGAACTTTATCCAACCACAGCATCTTTACGCAGTATATATGGGATGCAAATCCAACTCAAAAAGAAATGTGTTTACGTCTTATGTACAGTCTATTGTTCCAAATCAAATACTGCAAATATCCGGTCACAAATGCATTGCAGTAAATGTGGGAATTTTTGCATCCAGTAATCCTATTTCACATGAAAATCGCAACAATGTCATGTTTAGTTCTGAAAGTGACAATTTAGGGTAAACATGTACTCTAGGTCTACTGTGTACTGTATCAAACAATATGGCATCACATCGCATTGATCATTCTGTTTTGAAAAATGATTTTGTCGTTATAAAATATTTTGTTTATTCGGCTGGAAGTTTTTTCTTTGATTTATAGTTTGTAAAAAAGTACAATCTACTTTTACCAGTTCAATTTTGCTTGGGACTATATTTTATGCACAACAAATGAAAAGTGCAACGTCTGTCAGATTGAGCAAAATTATTCGTTCTTCTTTCTATCTAAATAATTTCCACTGAAATAAAAGCTATGTGATAAAAAGAATCTCAAATGTGTAATGATTTAATATTAAATTTATGAAACTCGTTGAATAATGTGCGCTTTTGCTCGCCAAGGCTCGCAAAAGCTGGACATTATTCAACTCGTTTCATAAATTCAATATTAATTCATTACCCATTTGAGATCCTCTATTCATCTACTGACGTTTACTCCAGATGCGACCGGAAATCGTACGATGAATCCTGGTAATGTAAATGATCTATATATTTTTCTAGACTGATTTCAATAACTTAATAATTTTGTTACAAATTCACATTATGCCAGTCATCTTATATTGCTGTGAGGCTATCTGGTGTTTGATGTTTGCATGATGTTAAAAGTTTTGGGGCTATCTGCTGTTTGATGTTTGCATGATGTTAAAGATTTGAGGCTATCTGCTGTTTGATATTGGCATGATGTTAAAAGTTTACCGGCTATCCGCTGTTTGATGCTTTCATGATTTTAAAAGTTTTAGAGCTATCTTCTGTTTGATAATGGAAAATTTTAAAAGATCTGAGGCTATCTGCTGTTTAATGTTGGCATGATGTTAACAGTTCTCGGGTTATCTGTTGATTGATGTTTGAATGATGTTAAAGGTTTGGGGGCTGCAAGCTGTTTGATGCTTGCATGGAGTTAAACGTTTTGGGGTTATTCGGTCATTGTTATTTGCATGATGTTAAAAGACAATACGAGTTTCACCATAGAGAAATAATCGGGAATCATAGCTGCTTCTTGACCAACTATATTGTATCTATATTGTCTCGGAAGAACGACAGGTGATGTTGCAATCACAAACTACAAGGGATGTCAAACATAGTGTCCTTCGAAACTGGCCTTTGAAAATTATAATTTCTCACAGGTTTTCAATTATAAATGAGGTTGTGATCCTGGCTATTGTTACGTGTAGGCCCGTACAAAATTAACAATAGAAAAGAGTGAAGTCAACAAGCTTTGTAAATTTTAAAAAATAATTGATTTCCCTTGAAAACAAGGTAAAAATATGAAATAATACTTACGGTGTGTGAATATAATCCAAATATTAATCCTAGAATTGAAAAACATAAGCCCTATCACTAAACAGTTCTAATTGAATCCAGGTTCGAATCTCGATGACGTTCCAGTATGGAAGGCGATGACGTCAGATGAGGTCGTTGTACTGATAGCAACAGTACCTCGTTGAAACACAATTTATAATGTTCTGTTTAGAATTCCAGAATAAATTTCCACTGAATTTCTTTTTCCCAGAATTTTCATAAAGAAAAGCACTTGTATTGTTTTCTAGGGAATTTAAATTATTAAATAAAAAAAATAGATGAACTTCAGAACAAGCCGGCATCAACAATAGAAACACCTTGTACCCTCAAGGTGTAAGATACGACTGACTGAAAAATTCTGAGAATGAGTATTAAAACCCTTAATTTTAGATCACATGGTGGCCCACGTGGTCACCCAGATGAAACAGCGCAATAAAGGCGCACAAACGATAGACACGTACGCCTTGAAAGAACTTAACGAATCTTACTATAAGATTTAATTTAAAAAAAAAAAAGTTGTTTACAAATTAGAGCTATCACGCAAGCAGAACATGGCCTTGGTAATAGTCAATCGTTTTCATTCGATGTTTACAAAATCTATGAACCAAAGTGAGATAAAAATAGTGCTTAAGTCATACTTTTACATTCTAATAAAAAAATATCAAATCCCGTGAAAATAATCATTACAATAAAATGTAATGAAACAAAAACTAAAAAAAAAATGAATTTAAAAATTAACACACAAGTAATTAAATTACATATACGTAACACTATATATTTGTGTCATTGATATGAGTAATAATACTGTCTAACTTTCCCCAAACCGTTTAGGTAGAACCTTAATATGATTAAAAGCGCCCTACAAAAATGTACGACGGCCTTTGAAATTCTAAAACTTTTTCAGGACAGCTGGATATCTGACTATCAATCAGGATGATTATATCATTGGATAATCCACTCCATATATTATAATGATGGTATCTTTGGATAATCCACTCCATATATTATAACTAGAAAGTCATGACCCACTATGTGCTTCCTTTTTCTGACATAAGAATTATCTTCTTTTATCACAACGTAGAAAACAAAATCTTGAGGAGACTTCAATTACTTCTCGCAAACAATCCGTAGCAACTCCATAATAGAACATTAAAACAATACCTAAAAAAGCTAGATTTATTTATGTTCAAAATAAAACGAAGAGTGAATCATTGAGTTAGTTTCGTACAATGTACTTACTAAGCGATATAGCCACGGCAAATCTGATATGAATTTTCTGCTCACCCGTGCGAAACAAAAAATATTTGATATTAAACATCATGAAATTTTAAATAACATCCACACACTCAGCGAACTTATTTCGAGCATATACTATACCCTTGTAATTGAAATAATCTTTGCAAAATAATGCACACACAATAAAAGAAGGGCATATTTTGAGGTTTTGAAAGTTAGAACAAAAATCTACTAGTGCAAAATCATAACTTTCCTCACCCCACTTCTAAGTTCTGCATTGACCCGTTTCCAACCAATCTTATCAATCTTGGCAACCGTATATTGTGCCATAGAATATATAAAGGCGTTGCGAGAGCAATTGATATTAAATCACCCAGATCTACGCAATATGTAAACTGTAAACTTGAGTAGTTATGCTTGCAGAAGCTTCACATTCGTATGTGCCAGTAATGGCGTCACGCGTTAAGTTTATCTGAATTGTTGAGGTAATCCTGACAATGTTTGCTGTGATGTGGTATCTCATGTGTACGGTACAGATTCTATCGAAACGGCAAAGCTGAGTGAGAACCTTTGTGGGTCACCAACGAAATTCTCCGTCGAATCTCTTCATTTATCGGTTCCATGTGGTAAGCGGCTGTGGGAAGTTCAATATCCTTACAGGTGGCGCCATCGTCCAACGAAAACATAAACAAGTTATTCGCATGAAGACCTCTAAGCGTTTGTAATATGATCTTAGGCCAACTGGAATACATACGCGACGAATATGCGACGAGAAAGTGAAATAAAATTCTAGCTTAGATGGCAAATTCGTTATCAGCGAGGTAACGTTCGGGATTGGATTTACAACGACACACTGCATAACAACATTTATTTTACGTTAAACAAGAAGTGAATCAAAATTCATCATCGTTGTTTCATAAAGCAGCAGTGTGTTAAACAAAAATGCATGCATCAACTCAGGAAACCTTTTCTGGCCCATGATATCGTTGGTGAGCAACCGCAGACAAACTGATGCATCCTCATTGATGACTTCTGTTGCATTGCTGTAGGCGATAACAACACATCAAGCGTTTCAAATCGATATTTACGTCTGTGTGGAAAGCTGATCCAGCACGGCCTTTTTCTACAGGTGGCCTGGGAGTTTCAGTTTCTTTTCCCAACATGGTAACTTCTTCCAACACGGGTGGTGCGAAAGCCCGGGATGAGGTGAACGTGCTTGGCGCCTTGGATTTGGTCCCTTTCTTCGTTTTCTCTCCTCCTCTGCTTTTATCATATATTCTTCATAACATTTTATGCCATGATCAACATCTTTCTTGTTAAATACATTAATCATACCTTCGGAGGGTGACAATGTGGGACTGAAAGATTGTTGTTTTTCCAGTAATCTCGAAGAATATTTACTTGTGCCATATAATGTTCATATGATAATCTCTTTAATATACTGGTAAGTGCAAGGCAGTCTGTCCCATCTGGATAGTCTGTTATAAATAGCACTTATAGAATTTCTAAAAATCCACTCAAAACCTGGTTTGGTAAATAATTGATGTTGTTCTATCATCGTGAACTCGTACACTGGTAGCGGTGTTGGTAGAATATTGTCAGTTATCTTTTTAACGTCTTCAGTGAGTATCTGGTGGCCTTTCGCGATGTGGCTAAGCTTTCTTGCGATCTCTCCATTTTAGTTGGCAATAGTTAGGGCTGTCCTGACAATCGGGCCCGGTTTATTTTCTATTCCCATCATCACGTCGGTGATTTCAGACACTTTCGTTATTTATTCCGTAGTTTCGCACGTATATTTCATTTGTGGTGAAAATGTCTGTTCAAAGCCCTTTCAAAGATCTTTCGGTATGGTCAATCACAACTGTAAAATGTCATTGACAAAGGTTATGTTTGTATTTCCAGTAACAATTAATAAAAGACAACTGATGCGATGTTTTGGCTGAATATTAATGTACATTTTGCTCAGATGTTTCCATAATTGCCGGGCCTCTGACGCGTTTCATTGATAAATGTCAGGAGTGTTTTAACAGGTTAAAAGCCACACTAAAAAGTGCACCCGCTTTTTAAGCACCAGACTCCATAATACATTCAATTTGTTTTTTTAAATGTGTTTTGGTGGAGTATTGGTTCAGAAAGTGTTCTTTTCTAAAATCCTAAATAATCACCACAAAAATTATTCCACAAATTGGAAGGAATGTTTGGCTTTGATATTTCCTTTGGAATATCTTGAGGTGTATCTTAGTTCAGCTCTTTCTCCGGTTGTTGAATGCAATGATCACAATCCACTTACTTTCATTACCAATATGATTAAAATATCAAACAGGAGTTGCTGAAATGGAGTTTAATTCCTTAAAGAATACAACATTGACATTATACACAAGAGGGGACACCATGCAGATTGTGATTTCAACTGTACTCGCTAGTGTATAGAAGCACTACATTACTTTAGTTTGTGCACTTTCAGCGTTTTTACGTGTAGGCTCGTACAAAAGTAACAAAAGAAAAGAGTGAAGTCAACAAGCTTGGTAAATTTAACAATATAATATATTTCCCTAGAAAACAAGGCAAACATATGAAATAGGACTTACGGTTTGTGAATATAATCCAAAAATTAATCATAGAATTCAAAAATATAAGTTCTATCACCAAAAGGTTCTAATTGACTCCAAGTTCGAATCTCGATGAAGTTCAAATATGGAAGGCGATGACGTCCTCTATAACCAGTTTGTGTTAACGTGTCAGCAGTTCCTTGTTGAGCCACTAAGAATATAATTCGGACTTTAGAATTCCGAATAATTTTAGTAAATGTATTTGTCCAAGAATTTCGATGAAGAAAAGTATTTCCCAGGGTGAATAAATTATTTTAAATAAAAAAACTCAATCCAATGGCAACAGCAGGAATACCTTTCAGCCTCAAGGTATTATTTACAACTGACTAAAATTCGCTGAGATATGAGTATTAAACCCAACTGAAACGTAATTTTAAGCCCGCGTGATGGGTCACGTGATCACTCACTACAAGTCAATTAGCACGTAGGTTAGAGTAGTCCTAGCTACGAATCATTGATTCCCACACCGGAAATGAATCAAAAACAAAACTGTTTACAACAGAGCCACCACGTGGGCTGAACATGACCTTGGTAATGACCAATCATTTTCACTTAGTGTTTAAGAATTTAGAACCAAGGTCATGAACTAGGTCAGCTAAAAATATAATGTAGCAATGCAATCTACTACGTTTTAATCAGCCTAAAGGAACTGAACTAAATTTACTGGGAAAAATGTCAAATCCAGTAAAAATATTATCCTTACAATAAAATGTAATGAAACAAAAATAAAATAAAAAGAAATTTAAAACTAACACACAAATAATTTAATTACATATATGTAACACTTCCCCCATAAAGAAAAAGAAAGATTTATGTAATAAAGCTTTCTTTTTACCATATGTTAATTATACATGAGGTAAAACAAGATCACATAAGAAGAACTCTTATGAATTATACATAGGGTACATAAAATAATAGTTCTATACACGGGAAAGTGCATTTGCAATTAAATTATCTTTTCCCTTGTTGTGCCTGATGTCAAGATTATATTCTTGTAAAAACAAACTCCATCTTAATAATCTTTGATTTTTATTTTTCATCTTTTCGATGAAAGTAAGGGGGTTGTGATTACTAAACACAACAACTGGAGAAGGAGCTGAACTAATATAAACTTCAAAATGCTGTAATGCCAGTATTAAAGCCAAACATTCCTTCTCGATTGTTGAGTAATTTCGTTGGTGTTTATTTAATTTCTTAGAGAAATAGCACACTGCTGATCAACACCATTTCTATCTTCTTGAATCAATACTGCTCCAACCCCAACATTACTTGCATCAAGAGATAGTTTAAAAGATTGACTGAAATTTGGAGCTGTAAGAACCGGCGCACTTTAAGTATGGCTTTTAACCTATCAAAAGCCTCCTGACATTTTTCAGTCCAAAGAAACTTGTTTCTCTTGCTCAACAAGTTTGTCAGGGGCTCAGCAATATTAGAAAAATTGAAACAAAATTTACAATAGTATCCAGCCATACCTAAAAATCGCATCAGCTGCTTTTTTACTGACATGAACAGGGAAATCAGAGATAGCCTTGACCTTAGCAGCTATAGGTTTAACTTGTACATGTCCCACAATATGTTCTAGAAATATCACACAAGCACGGCAAATCTCACCTTTAGATAAATTGATTGTCAAACTTGCATCAGTGAACCTGTCAAAGAATTTCCAAATTGTTGCTAGATGTTCTTTCCAGGTATCGTTGTAGATGATGACATCATCGATGTAAGCATCACAATTATCTAGACCAGAGCTAATCATATTCATCAAACGTTGAAAGGTACTTGGCGAACCCTTCATTCCGAATGGCATAACTTTATCTTGATAAAGCCCTTCTGGAGTCACGAATGCCGACATTTCCTTTGCTTTTTCCGTTAGTGGAATTTGCCAAAATCCTTTAAGAAGGTCAAATTTGGTGACATACTAGGCATTTCCAATTTTATCAATACAGTCATCGATTCTTGGTAATGGAAATAAATCTGTTTTTGTCACACTGTCCATCTTCCTATAATCAGTATACATGTTGAACTTCAATCTCCTTTTACTGGGCTCTATGAAATCATTATCCAGCAAATATTGAATTTCCTTTTTCAAGTATTCTTGTTTGAGAGGGTTCATCCTGCATGGGTGTTGTTTAACAGGTTTAGAATTCACAATTTCAACGTCATGAAAAATTATGTTTGTCCTCCTAGGAACATTTGAATATAAGTGCTCATATTCAAATAATAGCTGTTTAAGTTCATTTCTTTCCAGTTGTTGCAAATGTAAAAGTTTCTGGTCCAGATTTTTCATAATTTCCGAATTCCGAAGATTTTTACTCCAAAATCAATAGTATCCTATTGAATTATTTCATTTAAACCTTCAGTGAGTGGGACAGGTACAACTAAATTAATTGCATGATTTACTTGGCTATCTCTTTCAATATACTCCTTTAACATGTTAATGGGGCAAAGTTGTTTTTGTTTTCGCCTCCCAGGAGTTTTTATCATATCTTAATTTCATCTTTGACTGAGTAGAGTGCAGATTCGCTCTTGCGACCTCACAAGCCTTTGACAACCAATACTTAAAATTAGAAACATAATCAAGAAGATTAAGTTCAGTATCTTCATTAGAAAGAAGTTTCTCTTTCAACATCTTCAATGGTCCACACACAGTGTGTCCGAAAGCTAGTTCAAAGGGACTGAATGCTAAAGATTCTTGAACTGACTCCCTAACAGCAAACAACAGTAAATGAATGCCTTCATCCCAATCTTTACCCGTGTCAAAGGAATATGATCGAATCATATTTTTCAAAGTTTGATGAAATCTTTCTAAAGTCCCTTGGCTTTCAGGGTGATAGGCAGAAGATTTGAATTGTTGAATGCCTAACTCGTACAGAACATGCTGAAAAATTCCAGACATAAAATTTGACCCTTGATCCGATTGGAGAAATTTGGGAAGGCCAAATTGAGCAAAAAACTTTACCAAAGCTTTTACTATAGTTTTGGTTTTAATATTCCTCAAAGGAATTGCCTCTGGGAACGTTGTTGACGAACAAAAAATGGTCAACATGTATTGGTTGCCTGACTTGGTCTTAGGTAAGGGACCAACTCAATCTACCATTATTCTGCTAAGTGGTTCGTCAGATGAAGCAATACGTTGCACATGAGTCTTAGGTATCTTCTAATTGGGTTTTCCTACCATTTGACAAGTATGACAAGATCTACAAAATTACAAACATAACTTTTGATTTTTGGCCAATAAAAGTGAGTCAAGATCTTGTGATAAGTCTTATTAATCCCTAAATGACCAGCCAAAGGAGTTTCATGGGCCAAACTAAGTATTTCATGTTTGTAAGATTTTGGAACTACAATCTGATAGTTCAATGACCACTCGTCACCATCAGGTACCTCGGGAGGTCTCCATTTTCTCATAAGAATTCCATTTTTAATGAAATAACAGACAGGTACATCAGTAGCTTCAGTTTCACTAATGGCCCTCTGAAACAAACACGAGATCTCAGGATCTTTTTCCTGTTCGACGACAAATGATTGTGGTTTGTCACCCTGATTAGATAAAAGAGAATGAGTAGCTAAAAGAGGATCACTGTGAGTAATATATTTTGATTGATCCAAATTAGAAGTGAAAGTGACCTCATGAAAAGCCTGACCAATACATGTGGCAACTAAAGGAATATTTTTCTTATCAAAATCATTCTCAAGAGCTTTCTTTGCCATAGCTCTGGTAACTGCACAAGCTGGGTATAAATCAGGGAATTCTTTTTCAGTAGGATCAACTTTCTGATCCAAAGAAGGCTTGTCAGTTACAAGTGGATTAACCGCAACCTTGTCTCCAGCTAGGTCGTTGCCTAGTAACAAATGAATGCCCTCAACAGGTAAAGAAAACACTACTCCGACTGTCACATGTCCTGAGACTAAGTCTGATGACAAATTTACAGAATGGAGAGGAACATTAACAAAGCCGCACTCTACTCCCTGAATGAGAACACTCTAATTAAAAGATGACTTCCCAGAAAGAGGCAAAGCACCTGATAATAAAAGACTCTATCAAGCTCCTGTATCCCTTAAAATTTTGATAGGGATAGGATTGGCAAATCACCCAAGAGTGATATAGAACCCTTCGACATGAATGGTTCATAATTCTCCATAATAAAATCAGACTGGGGTTTATTAGGCCCAGCAAATGTATTGCTTTCAATACATGACCGTGACCTTGACCTCTTATAAATAAGAGCATTTGGGATATGTCTATCTTGATTCTGATGCTTATATTTCAGTTTGAAGCAATCAGAAATAACCTGTCCTTTTGTTTTGCAATAGGTACACATAGGCAGAGGCAAGGATTTTGAATCAACCATCTAAGAAACTTGAGTTTTAAAAGTTGTGCCAGTCTGAGTTTTCAAAGGAGTCGTATTAGGCTGAAATACCTTTTTACCAGTAGACTGCTGAGTGAAAGATTCGCTTACAACAAGATCTTTATGAGTTAAGGAATACTTGTCAGCAGCAATAGCAGCATTTTCCAAGGTTTCGATCTGATGCTCTTCAAGAGCAGTCTTAATGTCACTATGGACACAGTTCTTGAACTCTTCAAGTAATACAAGTTGTTTGAGACTTTCATAATCATGTTCAACTTTCTCGGCTAAGCACCATCTATCAAATAACTGCTCCTTTTCTCTTGCGCATTCGACATGACTTTGTACTGCATCTTTTTTATACTTCCTAAATTTTTGCCGATAAGTCTCAGGGACTAACTCATAACCCTTTAAAATGCATTCCTTAACCAAATCACAGTCAGCACTTTGATGAACTGACATTGAATGGCAAATATCACTAGCTTTACCAATAAGTACACATTGTAGTAAATGAGTCCAATGCTCCCTTGGCCATTTCAAATTTTCGGCAACTTTTTCAAAGCAAGAAACTTTTTTGTCTACTTCTTTTTCTCTTAAAGGGGGCACTAACTTAATATTCTTTGTAATATCAAAACTTGAATTTGTATGTGAAGTGGAAATTTGCCTTTCACTTGCCAACTCTATTTCTTTTAACTTAATTTGAAATTCCCTTTTATCCTTCTCTTTTTGTATTTGCACCTGTCTCGCAATCTCCCTCTTTTCAAATTGTAACTGCATTTGTTTATCTTTCTCTCTTTCCTGTCTCACTCGCTCCTCTTTCTCAAATTGCAACCGCAATTGTTTCTCTTGTTTTTGTAACTGCATTTGTTCTTTTTCTTTCTCCAATTGTAACTGCATTTGTTCTTTCTGTAAATGCATTTGTTCTTTTTCCTTTTCCAATTGCAGCTGGATTTGCATTTGTTTTTTCTCTTTATCTTTCTGAAGTTCCAGTTTCCTTAACTCTATACCATCTTGTATTTTAATTTCAATTCCTTTACTTTTATGTCAGAGTCTGATGCGGACTTACTGATTGAACCCAAAACACTTTTATCCAAAACATTCTTGTCTACCAAATCCTGGATCAAAATGGTTTTTATTTCTTTCTTCGTTAAGGAAGATTTTGCCTCAGAAAGATTATATTTTCTGGCAAGTTCAAGCAACTCATCTTTTGTTCAAACTATCCAACTGCTCCTGAGTAGGACTAGAAAGAAAAGTCTCCAATTTTGATGAGATTGTGAAAAAGAAAACCTGTTGATTCCACTAAAAATTTCAAACAAACGTACGTTCTTTTTTCCATTCGGCTTTGTGATCAATGCAAACTCGCATGATATGTTCCGTCATCTGCTAATATAATGTGTCTTTTCAATTTAACGAGTGCAAACTTTTCATTCGTATGGTCTTACAAATGCTTGTCAACTTTGCTTATGCCATCTTGTTTTTCGTTAGAAATAAGCCTTGTTCGTTAGGAACTCCTTCTATATTAATTCACTTTAAGTCTTTCAGTTTGTAAATAATCTGAATACTTAATAATAATTGCCTGATTTTTAATAATTCTTCGGTAAGTTAGGAATGTTTCTTTTGCCCGTTTTATTCTTTGAAATATTGATTGTTTCACCCATTTTGGATTTGGAGCTAAAAGTGTCTCAGTTATTAAATTACTCGGAAGCTTGTTAAGCACTTTTTGTTTGTTTTCTTCGTGCTTGACTCACCGATGTCAGGTCATTCAAAGTATGGTGGGTGCTATTCCATACATAAATTAGGTTTTGCGAAAGATGAACCTATTTCTGCAATCCATCTTGAGTCAAAAACCTTGAGACTCTGTCCTGTAATCATATTCACTACAGATAATTTGCGTCTGAAGAGTTGAAAAGTACCCAATGTCTATAATTTCCCAAACATTTAATATAACGTTTCTGCTGTAAGCTCTTTTCCTTTTTAAAAAGAAAACATTATATAAAACCAACAACAAAATATATACGTATCACATCATAAGTTCCTCTCATATTTTAATTTATAAACATTGATAATTTAAATCGATTGTTAAGCTTTAGAAAAAGTTTTAGGTTTTGCTTCTTTCTGTTACTTAATTTATTTATTATAGAATCGTACCAACAGCCATTTAAAACTATATGGAACGATCCAGATAATTATGTTACGCACGACGAATTGTCTTTAGTCCTTATCAATAAACCAACCAACATCCATCGAGAATGGAAACTTTTTGTCAACAGTTTCCGACGTTTGCTTACTTCGTTCGAAGGTATGAATGATTTCAGATTGTGTCAAATTTTGTTATTCATATAATTAATTCAAAAAGACCTAATTCTTTGAATGAATCACCACGTTGTGTTTTTCTTTCATAGGTGTTTGGGTTCCATGAATTATATCCTGTTGTTTGTTAAATATTTTTAAACTGAGATCGTAACGTTTAACGCGATCTTTGAGTTGATCTGTACAGTCAGAAGAACACAAATTTGCGTATTAACTTACATCAAGTAACTATTTTTGTTCAGTTTTCATTATTTACTCTTTAAACAACCTTGCTGTCAGAAACTATCATGTTTATCTCAGTTTTATTCTCAGTCAATGTAACATGTTCATCTCATTATATATTCTTTTCTTCTGTATTAAATTGATACATCGATATATTTTTACTTGAATTTTATTTTGCAACACAAAACAACTTTGACTATACTTATATACCATCCAGAAACAAATGTATGTTATCTCTTGACACTGAAATTCTTGCCTTAATTCCATGATCATATATGTATATCAATCTCTCTCCAAACTCTCCAATTAACCATTATATAACATTATACCTTAAATTCATGATCTCATATTTCTATCAGTCTCTCTCCAAACTCTTAAATTAATCAATATATATCATTGTGCCTTGAGTTCCTGATCTCATATTTCTATCAATCTCTCTCCAAACTCTCCAATTAATCATTATATATCATTGTGCCTTAAGTTCATGGTCTCATTTCTATCAATCTCTCTCCAAACACCAAACTCCAATTAATCACTATATATCATTTTGTCTTAAGTTCATGATCTCATATTTATATCAACGTCTCTCAAAACTCCCCAATTGATCACAATATAACATTGTGCCAATATTGATTATGTTAAGAAAATGTAGTCTTGGAACTCGAGCGTATTGGTTATGTTTAATAAATCTGCACGTGTGTTAGATATGCTATGGCAGGCGAACGCCGGTTTTAACTAGCGGACTGTTTCAGAACACTGAACCCACGCGGACTGAGGTGAGATGGCAGTAATCGGTAAACCACTCGGCCACTCGGGGGCCCTGATTGTATATAATAAAGTTGATAATTTATACAGCTTGATACGTTCTCTCAGGTATATTTAGGCAACAGTGTGTGTTCTTCTTCAAGTACAGCGTATTCCTAGCCGTCTTCGGGAACGCTCCAGACAATAAACGTCCCAAAATGTAGGTTTACCAGCGACTAGTCTACCATTCTATATCACATTTTTTTTTTTGAGAATGTGCTATACACCAAATAGCTTTGACCAATATGCCGCCAGAGGTATTGATTCACATATCAGTGACGTGGGTATAACAGCAGCCGCCATTTTTCCATTTTGCATACTGACCTAAGATATTGTGCTTCGAACATTCTTGAATTGTGTCGGACGTCGCAAACTATGGTGTATTCGGGTAGATTTGGACTGCCAAACCTAAACGTTTTACTGACGACCACTTTTAGCAATATTTATTTTCCGTATGGTTATCGTCATTGACTTGCAATATCTCTGTCACGTTGTGTGAAATTTTTTTTTAACAATTCCTTCCTCATGTTTACAAATCTCTTCTGATTGAATTCGTAATTCAGAACACTTTGAGTAATGCCAATTCGTGTTATATAATATTACGACTTTAGACCGATTCTGAAATTAAGAAACTACCTGTCCGTGCTTTAGCCATTTCGTCACAGTCGCGTTCACGGTTAATTCAAAGAGAACCTTGCCCCGGTGGTGAGAAACTCTGTTTGTTTTGCCATCAGCCATTGATGTCACCGGTCGGCTTAGGCTTAGAGACCGGAAAACCCGACATAATAACATATCAGTGCTACTACCCAAGACAGTTTTCGAAGAGACCACGTGTATTCAATCAGAACTAAGACAGTCAAATTTTGGGTAGTTTCTTACGCAGCCAGACATTATCCTATTACCTTCATTATGGAAGAATCAGTACATGTTTGGACGTGGCAAGGGTAGGTCATAGAGAAGTTGGGAGACACTAGACTGCACTCCGAGAGCAAATTATGCACTCGTAAAAAAGAGCGGGAAAAAAGAGTTCTAGGAAATTCGGACGAGATTTCGAGCAAAACCTTCTGAGGAAGCTTTCCAGGTGGAATAGGACGCCACCCGATGATTAGGGAGAGGAGAAGACGCGGAGAGCAAGGTAGAATAGGCAGATGTGCGAAGGTGCAGAGCCGGAGAGCGGAAACTAGGGTACGGGAAGTACCGATCGGGATACAAGGCGGAAGTTACAGATGAGTAACATAGAAGGGACACGGGAAGGAAACACTCTCACCTTTAATTTCGCTGATGAAATAGCAGGCAATTTGAATAGGTCTTGTATTGATTGGAAGCAATTGAATTGAAAATTTGTCATGTAATTGTTGAATACCGTGAGATAGTTTATTAAATTGTTATACCTTCCACCTTATCATTTCATATACTTTATACATCTAGGCCGTCGGCCTTGCTGACTGGGGACTCGGAGCTTTTTAATCTTTAATCTTCCTTCCTTCTCCGGTGTTAGTAATCATACCGTAGGGTGCACGTGACAACCTCCCTACTATGTTGTGGGGTGAGGAGTAGTAAATGAAGCCACTTTAGCGACAATGGGAATTAACATTGCGAGACCCCCCTGGGCCACTTTGGCGACAAATTCTATAGCGACAAGGGGAATTAGCATTACAAGACCCCAAGGGCCACTATGGCAACAAAATTGACCCAGGGCCACTGTAGCGACAAAAGTGACCCTGGGCCACTATAGCGACAAGACAAAAGGTTGGGTTTTGTATAGGGACAATAAGAATGGAACAGGTGTGGTGACGTCATGGTATTGGACATTGGCAACAATGTTGCAAGGGTCTGACAGGAATACGTGCTACCCTAGGTAGAGACAAATACAGTAGAGACATAACCATATATAACACATCCATAGATTGATGAACATCAATCTGTCACATAAAATATAAAATCGACTAAAGTAAATTTTAGGCAAGAGAGTAAATTTATTGAGGCAAACGTATAATATAAAATCGACTAAACAATTTTTTAGGCAAGAGAGAATAGATATCTTTTCGAGACATATGAGTGGCCCTGAAAAGGGCCTTTGGCTTTTATCTTAACACCATTCAGTTAACATAGAGGGCATCGTACTGATCTTCTTCTCTTCCTCAAACTTCTTCTGACCTCTGGACCGTAGATTAAGACTCTCTTATGACAGCCTTGTCTCTCTACTTTGATCCTTCTTTTTCAAAAATATCGTATCGGTGATCTTGATGAGTGTCAATGATGATTTGACTTACATGGGTAAGCCCATGCGGAACAGCATGATTCTACGTTTCTCCACATCTTGTGACAAAAACAGGTGAAGGGAATGAAGTGAACTGCGGTTATTTAAAGTGGAAGAGCGGATCGAAATGAATTGAGTTCTTTCACCAATCCAAAAACGCGTTACAAAATTCAGTTACAGAGTGGAGTCTATCTTCTAATCCGAAGAGAGCTGACTGTGACGTCACATTCCATATATATAGGTACGCTAGCGTTTGTGCGCAATGAATCGATGAGACATTGTTTTGAAACATGACGGAAACTAAGAAGACGATGAATTGGGGTGCACCGGCCGTGGAGACGAGAAGCGATGGTATAACAGCGGCTACCAAAGCCAACACGGGTCTACTTCCAGAAGAGGTCGATTTTAATTTGGATTTAGTGGATTTTCTCTCTTTTTTGCAAGAATTTGTTCGGGTACCAGCACCTTCGCTACCTTCTCCTTCTTTACCACACGTAGATGATTTTAAATAGAGACATAAAGAAGAATTGCAGAAATTTTTACAGCAGCAGAAAGAAGCAGAACAAGGTTTGCTCCTTCAACAGCAACTGCGAGAAGAAGAAGAGGCAAGAAGAAAACGACCGGAAGATGAAGAAGCAGAGAAGAAACATGGTCTAGGAGAGAAGTAGGACAGTAAAGATCAAACGGTGACGGTACTCTTAGACATTTTGGCAGAGTAAAGGAGCCTGCAACAAATGTATCAGACTTCTTTATTTCGACCCAAGAGAAAAAGACCTTCCCGAGCCAAACAGCCCAACCCTGTTCACATACCTACTACGCCTGAGATACCCACCCTAGTGATTTCTACCAAATCATCGACATGAGCAGGTCCAGAAGTAGGCTTTGGCCGTGGCAAAGGGATAAGGCAGTTAAACCTCATTACTTCCCGTTCTTGAGCTTGTTTATTTTTTTTTTTTTTAAAAAAACCAAATGCTCAACGGTCCTTTTCAAGGCCACCTACTTCTTTCGAAAAGAGATAGTATTCATTTTGCCAAAATCAATTAAAACTCAAAATCCCTTCTTACCCCATGATGTACGTGGGTGATTGCGTGAGTGTAGGTCCATCCTCTAAAAATTCAAAACCAAGAGACACTTACGTTTATCTTTCTGGTCTATTCTGGTACAAATGTTACAATCCAATTCACAACACAACACTTTAAAAGTTCATAGACTTTTTCTGTATCTTTTCATTCTGTTTTTTTAAATTTCTTCACTGTCACAGGTTCTTCCTCTTCTTCCTCACTTTCATCTCGTCTTCTTTTCTTCTCTTTCTTCTCTTTCTGGACATGTCGGGGTTCTTCCTTTTGGGAGGGAGGGTACCTGTCTCTTCCTGTTAGGAACCCCTCTCTATTCCTCCTTGTTTCTTAAAGCACTCTGAAGACCAATGTCCGTTCTCTTGATAATGATAACAGGTATCTTGACTTTTGTTTCTTTTGACACCTGTCTTGCTTTTTTGACGGTCTGGACTCTCTGTAGCCCAATGCCCTTTCTTCTGACAGATATAGCAAATATCTTCACTTTTATTTCGAAAGGAGGGGGAGCAGTCCGTCGGCTTCTCTGAAGAAAACTTTCGTATTACACTTCGCAAAAGCAGAAGTTCGATTTCTGTTGGCTCTTCTATCGTTTTGATAGGCTTGAGAGTGAAATGAATACTGGGAAGGAATACACTGGCCCTTTATATATACATTGGTCTGACATGGATATATAGGTGCCCATGGCGTTTCAAATGTAGTCAGGATGAAACGATCGCATCATTTTGTGGAGAAAGGAGAAGAAAGTAAGAGACAGAAACGTGACCCTAACCCTAACCCTCGCACAGTAGCTGAAGTCTTGGCTCCAATCCATGCCAGCATTTCTGAATATGACATGAGTGAACCAGAATCCAGACCCAGAGAGTCTACACCAAACCAAAGTCTACCACCATTAACCCCTCAAAACTACTATCACATTCGAGAGACGGACAAACGCTCCTCTAGAAAATTTAGAATCACGGCCAATACGTACACGGTGAAGTTTAAAGTTTTCTAGTTCTACGTACCGTTGGAGAATGAAGAAGAGTTCATCACCTGTGTGTGGGATTCTTTGTTAACCAGAAACGGCAACAGAAGCATTATGGATCGAAATGCTCAGGATGTTTGGCCTCTAAACCCTGTCTTGACGAAGGACAAGAACGAGTGCATTGCCCAGCTTGTCAGCGTACTTTTGTCAGCCCTACCTGTTACCAACAACATTTGAAACCGCAAGGTTCACAGCGGAAAAGTGTTTGTGAACTGCTGCGACTGGTCCCTACTTGTGGACAAGAAATACGCACCATCAATACCAAGTCACACGTATGTTCAGGAAAGAGACGATGTCACATTGGTCGCCAAATCGTGGACTTGGAACACGAATGCTTCTTTAAAATAAACCATTCCAAACATCAAGAGGAAAGATGACCATAAGAAGAATGGTAATTTCATCTTTTCCGATTTCAAATGCATGCAAGAGACCGGTATTCACATTCCTAATTTCTGCGTGGCTCATCGAGCGTGCGAGAAGTGCATCCTAGAGCATAACGTTAGTCATTGTCCTCACTGCAGCAAGATTCCTGGAGGGCATGAAAAAATCTTTCGGGGACCGAACACGCTGACTGATTTCGCCCAATGGATCTTAGACCCTATCGACGAGGCATGGAGCCAAGAGGACATCGAACATTACGGAGATTGTCATCGCCATGCCACGGTGATGGCTCACAATTTCTCCGGATACGATGGACAGTTTCTTCACAGGTGCTACACGGAACAAAGTACCGAACGTCCGAAAGTGACTTTGAACGGAGCCAAGATCATTTCTATGGAATTGCGACAAGTGCAGTTTAAAGATTCGGTGAGTTACTTGGCCATGCATTTGAGCAGAATACCTAATACGTATGGAATGACATAAATGGCCAAAGGTTATTTTCCGCACTTTTTCAATACCGAATCCAATCAACACGCCGTACTACCCCATTTGCCTGAGGCTCACTAATACGACCCCGACAACATGCGAGCCCAACAACAAGAAGCTTTCTACACTTGGTACCATATTCACGCTTCGGACCTTTTCGACTTTCAGGAAGAAATGTTAAAGTATTGTCGTTCTGACGTGGGCATTTCACGGCGCTGCTGTGGAAAATTTCGAGAACTGTTCATGGAATATGGAGGGATGGATCCTTTGAAAGAAGCCTGCACCATTGCTAAAGCGTGTTCCTTATTGTACCGCCAACGATTCATGCCCGAAAACACCCTGGTTGTGATAAGCCCTCAAACGACCAATTTTGTCAAACGTCATTATTCGGTCAAAGCCCTACGCTGGCTACATTACTTGTCCCACAAGGAAGACAATTGGATCCAACACGCCCCAAACGGAGGAGGCGAAAAGACGATCTAACGTATTCGGTGGATGACTGGGACTTAGAAAACCCCAAGATCGTGTACGAGTTTAACGGATGCTTATTTCACGGATGTCCCATCTGTTACCCTCAATGGGGCACTAAATATCAGTTTTCACAACGGACCATGGAAGACTTGTACCAGGCCACTTGTCAGCGGCGACTGAAGTTAGAACAGCAAAGATACCAAGTGGTGGAAATGTGGGAACACAAGGACGATCACCGTTTGAAAACCGATCCCGAGTTTAAGCACATCGTGGAAAGTTACAAGTTGGTGGACACACTGAAGCCACGGGATAGTTTGTACGGAGGACGGAGGAATGCCACCTGTTTGCTGTACTAAGCCGACGAGGAGAAAGGAGAAGAAATCAAATACTTGGACGTGTGTTCGCTGTATCCTTACGTGTGCAAATATTGTCGCTTTTCCGCAGGGCACCCACAATTGCTGACGGAACACATCGACCTGGACAACATTCGACAATACGAAGGCTTGATCAAGTGCAACGTCTTGCCTTCCACGGACTTGTACCATCCCGTTTTATCTCACCATTGCCAAGGAAGACTGATATTTCCCTTGTGCCGTACTTGTGCCCAAACGTGCAACCAACACCGATCTTGTCAGCACACCCAGGACGATCGTGCCTTGACAGGAACTTGGGTCAGCGTGGAATTGTTTGAAACTTTGTACCTGGGATACCAATTGTTAGAAGTGTACGAAATTTACCACTTTCCCAAGACAGAAAAATACCACAACGGTGATGAGACTCAGAATGACATTTTCGCAGACTACGTGGATGTCTTTTTGAACTGAAACAAGAACCCAGCGGCTATCCTTCCTGGTGACACACTCACGAAGACCAAAAGAAATTCAAAGAGAAATACTGGAAGCAGGAAGGCATCACTTTAGACCACGTGGAGAAAAACGAAGGAAGGCGATCGTTTGCTAAAGTGATGTTAAATTGCTTGTGGGGTAAAATGGCACAACGGCCGTGTTTACCCAAGACGGAGTATTTGACAGAATCTTCCCGATACTTCCAGATGATTCACGACAAAAGCAAATACATGAAACACGTGGACGTCGTTCGTGAGAACTTGATCTTAGTCAATTATGAAGAACTGGACTTTGTAGAAGCCGACGAATTTGGAAATGTCATGATTGCGGTCAACATGACAGCCCATGCCTTCTTAAAATTGTAAGAGGCGTTACACCAATTAGGAGATCGCGTCCTGTACATTGACACGGACATTTGCATCTACATCGATCGCCTTGGTCACCGTCACCCTGACATCGAGGGAGACTGATTAGGAGCATGGACGGACCAGCACCCATCGACAAGATTCTAAGTTTTGCTAGTGGCGGTCCTAAAAATTACGGCTACGAATACCGGAACAGTGAACACCGAGGAGCAGTGAACACCGAGTGTAAAATGAAAGGATTGACTCTCAATTATCGCACCAGTCAAGTGGTGAACTTTGGTTTGCTGAAAGAAGCCTTGCAGTCTGGAGAGCATCGAGATTTTAAAGTGACCAGCTACCAGCCTCACAAGATTGTACGTTTATCCACACACCAAATCGACAGTCGACCTTTGAAAAAGTCTATCAAATCGTGTACCAGAAGCGAGTACGACTTCCCAACCATTTCACTTTACCGTACGGTCACGTCTATATTGGTCAGCATTTAAAAAGGGACAACGTCGTAGAGAGATAGTTCATTGTGACTACCAACACCAAGCGAGAAAGATGAATACTTTCAAACAGCAAGTATCAAGCGAGAGCAAACTCGAGTGCGACGCTGTGCCTTGCGATTTTAATGATGCCGTACGATGTAACCTCAGCGATTCAGTAAAACGTTATGGGAACGTTGCTATGATTACTATTACCATACCTACCATGTAAAGTGATGATGTGCGTGTCAAACCTGTCGGATGCGAAAGCGATGTCACTCGTTATTGTACGTCTTTTCACTTGACTGGTTTTCAATGTCAATGTCATCCTCCACGTGAAACCATGCGTCTACCACCCTACGGATGTCATCCAACCCTGAGCAAACTCCTGCGGATTTCACCGTACCCTCATCGAATTGATCCCGTGAAAGAAGAATATGATTTACCTGTGCGTTTGCTGAATACTGTGACTTTGAAAGTCGATTCCAAGCCTTCCAAGAAAAGTGGCCTAAATATCTGGGAGGTCCTACGCCCGATGAAAACGCCAGAGCCGGATTTATCTACTTGGGAGAAGGGGATAAAGTCAAGTGCTTCAGTTGCGGTGTGTCACTTCACGAGTGGGAACAGAAAGATTCCGCTTACTTGGAACATGCTCGATAATCTCCGCACTGTCACTACCTACCTTTAGTGGGACCTCGTCATTGAAGTGGGCCTACCATGTCGTTTAAGAAACCAGCTGCTTGGCTAGGAGTCAAACGTTGGACAACACCTAGACAAGTATTTAAACCCCATTGGAAAAATAATCTTCAAACATTACCAAACGAATTGCAAGAGAAGATCTACAAAGACATTTGGCTGGGACTTGCCAGAGTCAAATCTCAATTTGTGACTGTTAAAGTTTTATGTCGAGAAATTCACAAGAGGAAATTGACAAACGTCAACAAACAAGTCAGATTTCTTTGGATCAGGTGTGCGTTCTTCCGAATATTCCGCTTTAGATCATTTACATTAGAAGATTTTAATGACATTCTTGACCGTTTCCTGGAATGGCAGTGGCCAGAAATTACTCACTACGTCCGTCACTTTCGCTCTAGGAGGTTTAAAATCTGACTACCATGCCACGACCTTTATTACTCGTGATACAACAGATTCCGCAGAAGGAAATCAATGACAGTATTCAAACTGTGGAGGATTACCAACACTTATTGCGAGAACTGTGTCCATTGAATTGGTGCCACAGTGTGGTGTGTGCCATAGTGGCTTCCTTTCTGGGATTTCGTTTACCAGCTGATTCCTTGTGGACTCTTTACGAACTGTACTGTGAGGTACCGCCAAAAAAAAAAAAAAAACAACAACATGAAAGTGCTTTAAATGTACACGAGAGATTCATTCTCTTAAAAGCCTTGCGCTTTCATCTCGATACTTCTCGACCTGCACTATGGCTACCTCTGCTGTCTCTGCTCCCTCTTCCTTCACTTTCAAAGTTATCGACGAAAACTTAGATCGTGCCAGTTGGGAGGCCCTGTATCTTCACCATCCCTTTAACATGTTAATTGTCTGATCCAGCGGTTCAGGCAAAACCCAAGTTGTCAAATGTTTGACCGAACATAGACATCATTTGATCGATCGTCCACCTAAACGAATCGTGTGGTGTTGCAAAGTGTGGCAATCGGCGTACAGCCTCATGCAATAAAATCAAAGCTATTCCATCGTGTTTTGTAAAACCCATCTGGTCATCATCTCGACGACATATTAGGAGAAGACGAAGAAGAAATTAGTCTGTGGTTTACGCGCAAATTGCATCATCGTAATGCCAGTTTTATTTACATCATCCAAAATGTTCTTCAACAAAGTAAAGCCCATCGCATCATCAGTTTCAATGCTCATTACGTGGTCTTGTTTAAAAGCCCTAGAGATAAATCGCAAGTGCATGTCTTAGCCATACAGTTGACCCATGCGTACGACGATGCCACTCAAGCCCCATACGGCTATTTTCTCGTTGATTTAAAACCCACCACCCCCGATTTGCGATTTCGTACCCATTTATTTCAACACTGTTGCCAAGACGGAGGGCCTTTCGTTTACACGTCCACGTCAATTTAATAACAACAACAACGAAAGTCTATAAAAATCTCGGACACTTTGAGTCTGCCTCACATGTTGTAAACATGACGTCCTTTCAGTCTCATTTTGCCACCAGATTGATTCGTGCCTTGTACGGCATCAGTCGCGGAACAAATCCACAAATACGTGCTCATGTCTTAGAAGCCAGTCTCAAAGATGTCTTACGATGGTTTACGGTGACAGCACGTCAATTACTGCAAGGCATCATTCACATTCCACATCAAAACAAACACTTTTTGGGGAGAAACGAAGTAGCCTTGAGGCAACTGGCCGATTCCCGCATTGACACTCAAACATAAAAGCAAATCATTTTGAAACCTGGAGGTAGCGGTTCTCTAGGAGTTGTCATCATTCGCTCCCTCTTAAAATGGGATCCTAACGCCCCCAAAGTCCTCCCCAAGAAAAAAGCCACTCTCCGACGTACAAAGAAGAAAAAAGCAGCTGTATCAAAACCAGGTCACAGCCACAGAAAAAGAAAAACCCCCAGACAACAGCTTCTACTCGCAAGAGCGGTACTAATGCCAGAACGCAACCTTATATCACCAAGCCACGACCTGCAGCGACGGTGACCGCGTCTCCAGTAGCCTCAGCTTTTTCCACTTCTCCGTTGTTGGTGATGCCTGTCAAACCCAATTTGACAGGCATCTTTCCTACTTTGATGACAAAATGGAAACCCGTGTCTCCAAGAACTTCACCTCCAACGGTAACACCCTCCTCCTCTTTAGCTGCACTGGCAGCTGCTCACAAAGTACCTGCCCCCAAAATCAAAGTCCAAGAGAGATAGATCATGTTACAGAGTTTCCTGGATCTAATCCGTTGCGATCCCCTCCACGACGCGTGATTCCTGCTATGAAAATGATACGACGATCCGACAATCAGTGGCGACGCATTCCAGTATACTAAAGACCTGTGGGCAAACGATGGGGATCAGTGTTTTTGTGGTCTTAAACGTCCAAAGATACCCTCTCAAAGAAGTGCACACCTTTAACACCATCGCCATTCTCCTGTCCAAAGAGTTAGTAGATGATTTCGTCAAAAAGATAGATTACAAGCCCTTTGACCTACTCCCAAGAAGATAGGATAAAAGGACACATGTCGAGCCAAGAACTTCAGTGTAGTTTGTGTACCAAAGATGTCACCTCAAATAAGTGCACACCACTACGATCGTCGTTCTCCTGTCCAGAAAGGAAAATGAAAAAGAAATGGACAGTCTCGTCGTTTGACCCGACATCCGAAGAAAAGCTTAGCCAAGCATCGACGTCACCCTCTGAAAAGACACACTCGTCCAAAGAAAAAGAGAAGCAACCAAATGGGAGGATTGTTTAGCGATTTTGGGGAAAAAGTTGACGAAGCGATAGTCCAAAAAAAAAGATAAAAAGGTGTGTGCCAAGTCATCGACGTCAGTGTATTTTTGATGTGTGTCCCGTAGCAAACAAACAAACAAAGTTGTCACCCCTTAGAAGACATCTCTCTTCTACCCCCAAAGGAAAGAAATGGCAATGACTGCCTCCTCGTTTAGCCAAACATTTGGACATGTTGTCTGTACTATCCAAAGCTTCTCCACCCATGCGAAATCAACTCATTCAAACAGCCTCCAAAGACGTCATCGATACCGTTTGGTAATGTTGTTTGAATGCCTTGAAAGGCACGATACCTTTTTCTACACATCAGAAACAATGCTTAACCAAGCATCAACACGTTCTTCGCCAAATGGTCCAAAAGAAAAAGATGTTGGTCCAACGCGGAGGATTTTACCCTGTTAGGGCCTATTGTCTAAGGAGTAGTGGGACCCATGTAGGGACTCCTGGGAGGTATTTTATAAAAGAGGGATTCTGGAGTTAAAGGATCTCGGACGTGACCATTGACATCCGATGGAAGGACGAAAACTGACTTTAGTGCCTTACAAACGATGGATGGAATAGCATCGTTGGCAAGAACAACGGACCCCGCAGTTATCTTCCAA
This sequence comes from Megalonaias nervosa, assembly GCA_016617855.1. Lineage (NCBI taxonomy): Eukaryota > Metazoa > Mollusca > Bivalvia > Unionida > Unionidae > Megalonaias > Megalonaias nervosa. Next base: position 11,099 of record JAECUM010007406.1, on the reverse strand, counting down.
TCCTCATTTGATCGAGACGTCCCAGTTACAACATGATTTGGAATCGTTGATGGGTCTCAGCGATTTGTCCGAAACGGAAAAATCGCAACTGTACGATTAAGTGTTGCAACGACTTCAAATCTTTTACCAGAAAGCTTTAGATGAAACAACTCTACCAATTCTGAACGATTTTGATGCCCTGATGAAAAGTCCATCACCACCAACGCCGCCACCCCCAGCAGTCAAGACAGAAGCAGCCCCACGGATGAGTGAAGAAAAAGAGACACGAGAAGTCTTTCACACACCGTCAGCAGTTCTCATCCCTAGTAAGACTGCAGCGTCCTTGTTGACCCCTTCCCCTACACCCCAACGAGAAGAACTCAAAGCTTGGGTTAAAAAGATGATGTCAACTCCTCCTTTGACAGAAGTAAAAAAGAAACAAGGGAAACCAGAAGTGAAAAAAGAAAAGAAGACCAAAGCCATTCCATTGCCACCACCATCACCACCACTACCTTCGACTTCCACTCCCATGGCACATCTGACACGTAAAGCCGTTTCCAAACCACCCCCTCGCTCAATTCAGAGTAGCATCAGTGAAGAGTTGGTGACCTACTAAAAAATGGAGAAGATGTTAGCCAGCATTTACTACGGCCCAGCCCATCCTGCAGGTTACGGAGGAGTTCAGAAATTGCATCGTCCTGCCAAAACCCTTGGTGGAAATGATTCACTCAACACAAATCAAAAACATCATTGAAAATCAAAACACTTTTAAGGTGGAAGTTCATGACGAGCAAGTGCAACAAAACTTGGATGAATGCACAAATGCAGGTGACTCTATGAAAACACAGGACCCCAAAACTAAACGGTCCACTTATTGATTGAAAATTCCCCCGGGCTATTATTTTAGCGGACAACATTTGGTTAACACGATTACTGACAGGTTCAATGCACAGTTCGGCAAAGCCTTGGAGAAAGCCAGAAAAGTGTCTCCCTCGAGTGCCTCAAAATAGCTCGTCACCTAACGATGAAATTTTCAGAGTACAAAGTGTTGGCATTACGTTTTGTCCTGAACTGTATGACATTTTGGGAGAAGAAACCAAGTTGATCAAGATTAAAAACGAAACTCCAACCATTACCGGTAACTTGAATCTTGTGAAGTATTTTCTATTCCCTGTAGACATGAACCAAGGACTCAATTTGATCTTTGTGCATTCCGATGTGGTGGACTACAACGTGACGGGACACACCTCCGAACCGTTACTGCGTGTCATTCCTTTCAAAGTGGATTCTGCCACAACCGCTTATGAGGAAGGTGGAAACACCTATCACGTTCACCGCGAATTTGTACATCCTCACTATTTGCCCGTCAGTAAGTCGTATTTCGACACTGTCAACATTACTATAAAAGGAGATCTGGGACAAAATATTACATTCACCAAAGGGAAAATCAAAGTGAAACTCCATTTTCGAAAACGATTACTCTAACAACTTGTAAGTCATGTATCCTGTGTACCAAGGAGTCACTCGACACAGAGTACATAGTTTAGGAGATATGCTAAAATCTGCCTTACGTTTTGAAACCGATGGTGACTCGAGGATTGCACGCCTTAAAAGATGCCGCTTTGACGCAAGGCAAAAATTTTCTCTAAAATATCATCATCGACAAACAAAACCTCAAAGAAGCTTTTTTGAGAGCAGGCAAAAATGTCTTACTTCAAACAGGCAAAGACATTTTGGGCCGACGAGAATCTTCTATAAATGCCCTCGACGCTGCCCAGTCAGGCATTCCTGCTTCCTCAACGCCACAGAAAGGACAATGCAGAAAGAGACGACGAAGACACCCCCAGAGCTAGAAAGACAAAGAAAAGAAGAACTGTCCTAGACTTAGACATTTTTGATTATTAATAAACAGGGAGAAAAGATGATGCACCGAGAGTCTTGCGAATGTTCCAAGTCGGAACTGGATCTTTTTGCCATGGCACCCACTTTGAATACGATGCAAGAACCCCAGTGGGTAGAATTTTATCCCGTCTCCTCTTTGGCGGATTCGGCTCCCATCGAATTTGAAATCAAAGGTCAACCCGAAGATTACATCGATCTAAATAGCAGTTACTTGTATCTGAAACTCAAAGTGATCACAACGGACGACATCGTTCCAGGAGCCGATGGCAGAGTAGCTCCCGTCAACAATTTCATTCATTCCTTATTCAGCGAGGTGGATTTGTACTCGAATGACAAATTGGTCAGCAGTAGCATGGATACTTACCCTTACCGAGCGTACATGGAAAATCTCTTGACGTACGGAAAAGAGGCCAAGAACACTCATCTGGATGCTTGCGTGGTATGGAAACCTGACACAGCAGGCGAGAACAAGTTTAACGACACAGACGTGACAGCAGATGACGATCCTCACAATGTGGGCTTTAACAACCGTCAAGTATTTGCTAAACGGAGTGGATATCTGCCTGAGACTGAATGGCAGCAGTACCTCTTTCCAACGAGTACAAAACCATCATCCAAGAAGCCAGTCTTTACGTGTGCCGTGTGGAAGTGTTACCTAAAGAGGGAAACGATATCAGTCACACGTTGAGCAGAACGACCGTCAAGTATCCGATACGACGCGTAGAAGTGAAAACTTTCACCACTGTTGCTGGACTCCGATCCAAGATTGAAGATCATCTGTTCCAAGGACAGTTACCCAAACGTTTAATCGTTGGCATCATTAGCAATGCAGCCCTCAATGGAGCTGTTGCTGCCAATCCTTTCCAATTTAAGCACTACAGAGTGTCCAAGATCGAAGTCAGTCACGATGGCAAGACCATGTGTATCAGACACTTAAAACCTAACTTTACCCAGAAGAATTACTTGAGATCGTACTTGTCCCTGTACGAAGCCACCGGACAACTAAGGACCAACACAAGCCACGGCATTTCGTACGAAGATTATGCAGGATGTTACACCTTGTGGGCCTTTGATTTCACTCCAGACCAAGGCAGCGACGAGGGACATTTCCACCCTATAAAATCCGGTCAACTGCGTGTGGAACTTCAGTTTGCAGAAGCTCTCGCCGAGACGGTGAACGTCATCCTGTATACCGAATTCGATAATACCATATAAATCAGCAGTTGGAGAGAAGTCTTTCTAGACTATTAGAAGCTATGGAAGACTAGTATCCCTTTTTGAACGGTGGAGAATCTTTGGAAATGGAATGGGAGGATAACCTGGAAGCAGAACCCAAAGACAAAGACGAAGAGGACGTGGTGGTCATTTCCAGATAGGCAAAACAAGAACAACATTTAATCTCCTGTTTTGCTAAACACCTGGCAAATGAAATAACGGAATTGACCAAGAAAGATGGCTATGGATGTCAAAACGATCAACCCAGTCAAATTCAACACAATACATGTCTGATGATGAGTCAAGTAGAAAAATTGGACGAGAATCTGGACGTCGCTTGGGGTCTCATCTTGGAAGAAGCAGTGTTTCATCAGTGGTATGAAGACTTGCGTGATCATTCCTCTCCTCCATTGACTACTCTGAAGATCTATCGCATCGAAGCTCCCTTGTCCCAGAGCGCGGAGGCGAAACAAAGAAACGGTTACTTGTCAGATATTTTCAAGCAAAAAGTCAGAATTTAATTGACGACTTATCATTGCCTGTGAAAAACAATAGAACAAAGAATGGATACTTATGAACTTTATTACCTTTTGAACAACAGTTCGTATACCTCTTCTTGGAATCCTGTCGTGTGTACTAAAGATGAACTGCCTCATCGCACACCTCAAGACCATCAAGCTTATGTCGTTAACACGGACGACAGTCATCTCCCAGGAACGAACTGCGTAGCTGTCTACTTCCCTAAAGAGGGTTGTGTAGAGTATTTTGTTTCGTATGGATTGCCACCTTTGGAAGACATCATCGACTTTATGAGAAGAAATGCCCAGACGACACGATTCAATAATGTGAAATTACAAGGCACAGATTCCATGGTGTGTGCACAATATTGTGTTTATTTTCTTCATCAACGCAGTCTTGGATATTCCTTAGAACATTTAGTGGCTTATGTTGATTGTAACTCTTCTAAAAACGATGGAAAAGTAGATCGATGGTTTTTTTACCGTTATGGCTATATTTTGTCTTTAGCTAGTAAAGGTAGTGTACATCAATGCCCCCATGCCTTTCATCAGTGGAAATCTAATTTGACTTCACAATGTTGTCAACCTTGTCAAAAAATGTTTGTTTGATGTTGTATGAATTGTTTGTTAATTAAGTAAAACTTTGTTAGTTAAGTAAAACAAAGATTGATGTTATATAAACTGTTAGTTTGTTGAATAAAAACTGTTGTGTTTTGAAAGAAAATGTGTCTGTCATTTGTTTTTAAAAACAATATTGTGAATATATGCTCTTTGACTTCTCTCTATCCCTCACCATGAAATTAGCTATCATAGCGTTCCGACACTAAAACCAAGTAGGGATGTTTTCTATCGCGTCCGCCCTTGATTCATATAAGGTGAGGCAGTCTCCAGTCTGACCATCCATCGAAATATGGCAAGGGACAGTCCAGGACACACCCCACCTGCTGTCCCAAAATTCCGGACAAGCATCAAAACCCTCTTTAGGACAGAGAGGGAATAACCAAGGTCTTCATTTTACATTAGAAGATCAAAAACAACCTATCATGATCCTTTGGCCGTGCGCTCAAAACAATACAACTATAATTACTAAGCGGTGCTAATGTTACATAGGATGGCATACATCCAGCAGATTGGTACATTTTAGATTTCCAAAGTACGCTCAGTACACAAAATTCCAACTTAATATTTATTCAAAATTCATAACTCCCAACTATTGGATCAATTGCATAGGTGGCTCACACACTTCTGGTATAGGGATATCCATAGTCATAACTGGATTCAATTTGATTAAACTGATTTAGGGGTATCAAGGCTTTTTTGGGTGACTTGGGGCCTTCGGAGAGGACCATCAACATCAAGGAAGCAAGCTGAGACATGGACTGGAACTGGCTCTGGAGTCTTCGCCTGGGGGCTGTTGGCTGCTCTTTTTCTGGTGGCTTTCTTTTTTGGTTTGGTCCGTACGGGACTTGAATCACCGCCCTCTGGGGGTGGGGGGGTGGGGTTTGGTTGTTGCCTGTCATGGGGTTTGCCTCGGTTAGTTGTGGTAGGGGTCTGGTATGGGGGGGGGGCTGTTTCTGGGGTTGTGGTGGGGCGGGGCTGGGGCCCGGGCTGGGGATTTGGTTGCTGGGTCTGTCAGTTGGGAGTGATAGAGTGCGTCCGGACGGGTACTAAAAGTTCAAAAGGCCCAGACCGGGGCCAAGTGCCCTCTTAAAGGGACAGCGGTTCAGCCTAGGATCGCAAGCAGTCGCAGAAGCCATCGAGCAATACGCGACTATAATCCGTTTACTGGTTACTGGTTACTGACCATCCATTTTCGACTCGTCAACCTATGAAGACGCCTTCAAAACTAACCAAGCTGAACGAAGCCTACGTGAATTTGCACCGAGTCAGACCAAACCTGGTACCGAAGCCTGATGAGATAGAGAATGTCAGGATGTTGAAAGTGACCGAATACCTGATAGAAGAGCTCTTCAGAGATGAAATCAAGAAAGAGCAAGACGATTGGACGGAGAAGTACAGACTTAAGAAGCAGCAGAGAACAGCAACAGCAGCAATAGCAACATCAGGAGCCAGACAAAGGTTTTGTCGAGTGCCATGTAGACACGAAAGAGTTCTCCTTCTGTTTCCGAAGAAGCAGACCCTATCCTATAGAAAAGCCTTCCGCCAGACGGGACGCAATCTTAGAAGAACAAAGATTGCCATAACTCCCCGAACAAAACAGCCCTTTTCAGGGCTACCCAACTCTCTAGAAAAGAGATCCTTGTCAAATTGCCAAAATGTATGTTTGTAGTTAAATAATAGAAGTGTGTCTTATAAGCACTTCGTTTCTCTGTCTTGTCAGATAGTGTATGTATGTGTTTGTAAGTAAAAAAGTCAACGTGAGTGTTTCTTTTAGGTCCGTGCATTCCATGCTATGGATAGTGAAGTGGTATTGTGAGTTTTGGTGTGAGGGGTGTTTTTCCTTCACGTTCGTGCTTCAGGGATATAAAGCGCAGCGTTCATCAGTCTGGCTACCTTTTTCACAAGTCAGCAGCGAACACAGAAGGAGTAACACGTATCTACGAAGAAGAACGCTAGCGATGGAACTTATCCCAGCTATAGCACTGAATGCCCTTCAGGGCTTTGGACTCAGTATAGCCTCAGGTTGGAGCTTACGTGCGCAGAAGAAGTGCACGACACTTCTGCTCATCTGGGAAAGAGAAACTACAGAAATTGAAGACAATAGAATTGGGCGCCAGGGATTCAATGGTGATCGTAGAAAGAACCGGCGAAGACCAGCCTACAAGAATAATCCCCGCAGGCCTTCACATTCGGACCGTAGAGAACCCAATCAACCGGACTCACCCCCACCCACTCAACCTCCACAAGTGAAGACAAATGAGGTTAGACATTCTACACCATCTCTCTCACCCCACACTTCACTCCTATTCAACAACAAACAAAGGAGACCTTCGCAAGTGTGGTATCCAAATCGCCGCCTAGCAGATCACCATCTGCTGACCAGGAGGAAGAAATTAAAGAGGACATTATAGCAGAGGAGACAGAAAGTGAACCGGAGGAGGAATTGGACGAAGACACCGCTAGGGTTCATGACCTGGGACTGTAAGAGGCCGCCACTGATATTAAGATAGCTGGGAATTTTATCAGCGCTGTCTCATACATGGCTTGGAAATCTCTTAGGACCAGGAGACCTAACACAAAACAATGGTCATTTGGGAGACACCACCTGTACATATATTATTATGATGCATACAAAAATCACCCGATGTCTTCACTTATTGATGCCGCCGAGTTCTTTACCAGTTTACACGGATATGAGGCATTCCCGGCACGGAGGTATCGAGAGACTAGGAAGGCTGAAGAAATCTGGGAGGAAGACAAAAGCTCTTTTTAGATTTACTAACCAAAATTGCCTCTTATTTCGGGATTCCAATTTGGCTTGGAACCCTAATTCGATAAATCCATACACCTGATCTGATCCTTTTTCTCCACCGTCAAAATTTTGAATTTCAAACCATATCTAATATTGATCAAACTCTGTATATGTAGCTCAGACATCTTAGCAATTAAAATGTTTTAGGGACTAATATATTATGTACACTATGTCCTAGAATGATTGGTAAGATAGGTGATAGGAAAATTTTAAGACTTGGTGGATTAGGTTAATTGCAGAGGTGGCTTACACATTATTGGCTTATTTAAAATGTCCATTAGTACAACTGGACTGATTTGAAATAAGTACGGGCCGGCGTTTTGGGGCGTACACGATATCCATTGCTTCGCTTCACACCGGTGCCGAGTAACTTTCCTCCTTTACCACACTCAGACTCCTGTACATGGACGGAATGTGAAACGATTTCCACACGTTCAAACACCAGGTGTCCCAATGAGACGTCATAATAGCTGACCAATCGCGACTGACGTCTAATACTGCTTGGTTGACACCTGGTGGTATCGCTCTAATCTGAAAGGTCTGAGTGCGTGCTGGGTCCATTCCCACTCAAGTTGAAGCCCCTAGCTGGTGCTGTGGCGGATTGGCATGTGGGTGCATGGTGTAACATGCTGCATTGGCGGACTGGAAACCCATTTAATTGGATGAAGAAAGATAGTCCGGTAATACTGGCATGCCAACAATCTCCTCTTTTACTGAGGAGAGTGCTGATGTGGTTAAAAGATTGTCACTTTACCCTTCAGTATTCAATTCAATTCACCAGCTAGTGTAGGTCGTTTGGGACTTAGTTGTCCCACGACCTAGAAACATCTTTAAGGCAAACTTACCAGCCCTCTTTGAGGCATTAACACCTGGGGGATGAGGCTCTAATTCCTTCCCCCAGGAATAAATTATCGATATGCGGTGCATGCACTAATAACTGGCACATGCACATATGTGCACACGCCAGTATAATTTAAACAAGAAGAAAAAGTCTGGTTACCCATCGTTGATTCGTCAACTACAACAAGATGAGCAGACTCACCAATCTTCTTGAACTCCAAATGCACCTGGAATATGCCAGGCGCCCTTTTAGATGAGCTTTCTATGGAGGCCATAGCGGAAAGTGCAAGAATAGAAGTCAAGCCTGAGGTGAGGACACCTCCACAACCATTAGCAGCACCACCACAGCCACGTCAGCTACAGCCACAGCCACAACCACAACAGAAAGCTGCTGTCCCCAGACAGGAAACTGGGAGGAAGAATTGGAAAGACAGAGGCAAGAGTGGGAGCCTCAGGGTCAGCAACATCATCCCAGGGTGTGGCAGAGAAGAAGGAGGGAACAAGTGTTCACTATCCCTGAAACTGAGGAGTGGGATAGTGAAGCCAATCAACCTCCCTCTGCGCTCCCAACCACAGTGTAAACTGGGAGCAGGACTGGAACAGACGATGTGTCTGTTGTGCCAGACCTGGGAGATGTAACCATTAACTGGATGCATCTGAAGTTCGAGAAAAACATACCTTCTCAGGGCCATCCAGATCTCTAGAAAAGAGAGACTGATCAAGTTGCCTATTTGTGTGAATGTGAAGTAGTGTAATTATAAACACTGGCTCCTTTACTGCTCTGTGTGTGTGTGTGTGTGTGTGTGTGTGTGTGTGTGTGTGTGTGTGTGTGTGTGTGTGCGTGCGTGTGTTTGTTTGCGTGCGCGTACGTTTGTGTGTATTTGTGTGTTTGTATGTGTGTTGCTGTGCGCGCGTACCTGTGTGGATAGTAGATATTGAGCATTTTGTCTTCCCCTTCTGTGTGGATAGTAGATATTGGTGTGGATAGTAGCTATTGGGTTTTTTTTTTTTTCTTTCTCCCCCTTCTGTGTGAATAGTAGATATTGTTTTTCTTTTTTTTTTTTTTTTTTTTTTTTTCTTTTGTGTGGATAGTAGATATTGGTGTGGATAGTATATAATGGGTTATTTTCTTCCCCTCTGTGTGGATAGTATCTATTAGGGATTTTTTCTTCCCGTTCTGTGTGGATAGTAGATATTGGTGTGGATAGTAAATATTGGGGTTTTTGTCCTCCCCTTCTGTGTGGATAGTAGATATTGGGGTTTTTGGCTTCCTCTTCTGTGTGGATAGTATATAATATGTAAAGTTATTGTAAGGGATGTTTTCCTTCACGTCCGTGCTTCAAGTATATAAAGTATAGCGGTCATCAGTCTGGCTATCAAGTCTCGACCAGTAGAAGAAGAAGCAACACATAAACAGTACAGTGTTAGAGATGGAAGTGCCCATCCCGGAGCAAGCCATGAATGCCATTCTAGGCCTCGGACTAAAGCTGGCATCTGGCTGGAACCTTAGGGCGCAAGCAAAACGTTATTGCTAATCTGGGAAGCAAACGACGCAAATAGGAGAGAAAACACCCCAGGAGGAAACAACTCAGGGCCAGTAGAAAATAGGAGAGTTCTAAAACAACAGAGCCCGCAGAGAAAGGAAAGAACAACGACAACTGCTCCAGTCAAAATTTCTGCTTCCACAACATCAATAATGGCCACGCAAACAACTTCGGATACTGGGGACCAGCAACTGGGAACTATAAGAAGGGAGCTAAGAGAGGCACTTGGAGGGGAAAAATCTAAGGAACCTGCATTAATTTTCCCTAAAACTACTTCACAGGCATCAACATCAGCGAGAAAGCCGACAAACATCAAAGAAATATCAAGCAGAGAAAAGGCGGGAAAACAGCAAGAAAAGGCGGGAAAACAACAACAGCAAACCACTACAAAAACAGTGGTACCACCGCAAGCGGCTACACCGCAGCGTAAAATCACAAGCTATTCAGCGGCAATCAAACATAGGGCTGACGCCTCTCCATCTAGTGAACCTGAAGCAAACATAGAGGATAAAGAAATGGATACCGACCAACAGAGACTAATTGACCTAGGACTGGAAAAAAACGCTTAAGGATGTAAAAGAGGCTACCCACTTCATCAGCGCAGTAAAATACCTAGGATGGAGATCTCTGAAAACACCTAAACCTAAGCACCAACAGGAAGGCATATGAAAAACGCCCACTAGCCAAACTTATTGAAGCAGCTGAGAAACTCACGGAGCTGTATGTGCTTGAAACCTTCCCGGAGAAACGTTACAAAGAACAACGTACCGCTGCTGAATGTGAAGAAGAAGAAGTACACCACGGCACAGCATTCTAACTGCCGTAATAACAGCCCTTTTTAGGGCTCCAAATTGCCTCTTTTATTTTAAAGGGGTTCCATTTTGGCTAGGAATCCCAATTATAACAATCTATGACTCTGATTTGATCCTTTTGGCCCGCTGCTCTAAATTCAAACCGATTGACTAATATTGACTCAACTATCATATGTCGCTAAGACATTAGTATTTCAAATTGTTACGGACTTACTGAATGTACACAATGTACTAGTAAAATTCGATTGATAGGTGGTAGGAAAAAGTTTACAAACTGAATGAATTTGGCTAATTGCAGAGGTGGCTTACACATTATTGGCATAAGGACATGTCCATTAGTACAACTGGACTGGATTTGAAATTGGTACAGCCTTTCCCTCCCTCTCCTTGCTAGGACTCCCGTACCTAGATGGAGATGTGGAACAATTTCCACCCGTCTAGAAAACAGGTGCACCGTTGTGACGTCATAGTTGCCGACCAATCGCAACTGGTGTCACAAACTGCTTCGGTAGACACCTGTAGTGCTGTCCTTACAGACTGTACAAATCTTGAGTGCGTGTTGGGTCTATTCCCACTCAAGCGTAAGCCCCTAACTGGTGCTATGGCGGATTGGCATGTGGGTGCATGGTATAATATGCTACATGTACGGGCTGGAGACCCTACGGGATGGAGAAAGATAGCCCGGTAACACCAACATGCCACCATAGACTCCTCTATATGCGGAGGAGTATGCTGACGTGTTTAAAAAGTTTAGAACTTTTAACCGTCAGTATCCAAGTCAATTCACCAGTTAGGTAGGTCGATTGGGACTTATTGTTTCACGACCTACTATAGAAAGATTATTTTTTTTTTTTTT
>JAECUM010007405.1:0-12846 GCA_016617855.1 Megalonaias nervosa | reverse complement strand
CGCCACTGTTTTAGTTTAGGTCGTTGCTAAACAGCTGGGTATCTTTCAACCATTCCGAGCATTTTTCATCGTGGTTAGGGTTTATTATTATATTTTTAATACATTTATATTCTTTATGTTTCAGATTTGCCCTTTTTTCCTATGTTACAAATTCCAGTACGTTATTTTATGTGCTGCATTTTCTTTTGTTTCTGGCCTTTAGTAAGTCCGGGTATGTGCTACGTTCTCGTATGTTTTTCTGCTTGGTATGTAGCTCTGCCCTTTGTCGATCGTAATGAGGGCACGTGTTAACACATGTTCAAATGTTCTCCGGAGTTGGGCAGTGGGGGAAGGGGCGGGTAGTTTGTATTTGTGAGTCCCTTTTTATATTTTCCTGCACATCCTGCCAATACGGTTCTACTTGTCCTTATCTTATTTATTATAGTTGCATCGTATGGATTTTTGAAAGTCGAGTACTTTCAGTTCCTAATTGCTTCCTTTTCTCTGTTGTGCATTGTTTGCTTATGGTCGACTTGTCTCATTGATCTGCCATATTGCGTTTGTTTTATTCCGGATGATACTACAGTAGTTCCCCTCTTATAAGGCCACCCCTATTGCAACAGGAAAGTGGCCTTATAATGCGGGTGGCCTTTCTAGAGGGGGATGACAAATGCGAATAGTAAATACATGTACATACATGTATATAGAAAGTCACAACTACATTTAATTCTAAAACATTTAATATTTTCATTTAAAAATCACATGCACATTGTGAAATCAATGTGAAACAAACTATTTCATCATTTTCAAAAGAACGCTATGAATAACTATTGTTATACATGTAGTTTTAAAACTGTCTTTATAATAATATTACAGATCACATCATCTGCCACCAACAGACACTTAAATACAATACCAATGTTCCTAAGAATTCTTATGCTTGAAAAATTTATCCAGTGTCGGACTTGAAATCTGTGCAACCATCCGTTATTTGCGGTAAAGTCGTCATATCCCATTTCAACTGACAAAATTGTTGTTTTTTGGGGGATCATTCGACCGGTGAGTGGAATGTTCTTAGCACGCGCAGTGCAAAACCATTCAAAAACCATTTCATTCAAATCAGGATACAAACATCTCCTGGCTCTAACAATCTTCCTTTCTCCGTCCATTCCACCTTCCCATTTCTGCAGAATTGTTTCCCTATCTTTCACGATATTGTTTATCTGAGTCTTTCCGACATCAAATTTTTCTGCCAGGATCCTCGAACTCCCCCTTTTCGGTCAATTGAATTACTTTCACTTTCTCTTCTAAACTGAGAATTTTTCTTTTCCTCGATGACATGTTGATCTTTTTGCAATAACTTATTCCAGTGTTGCCAACTACAAGACTGAATAAAAAAAATTTCTACATTTAAACAAAATGCCATGTTTTTAAAGATGGCAATCTTGTCACGTGATTCATTAGTCACAGTCTGGTACCCTATTGATTTTACATTGTTTTACACTAAGTGACAGAAGCCAAAACGGCTTCGATATATATGCAGAATTGACCTGAACAGTAGCACCTCATGGCCATTAGGATTTGCAATCTTGACAGTTATTGTCAGTAGTAATAGCCATTAATTATGGAAGTGAACAAGCACAGCATCTTACTAAGGGAAGCCATAAAGGCTATCAAACCATTTTCCCGCTGACTTGTGTATTGTACATCAATACTGCCACTTCTCAGCTGTTACTACTGTTCAATAATTGTAATCTTAACAATTATCAGAGTGACTAAACCGGACATCTCATGATAACACAGCAGTAAGGCTAATCGGATTACGTGTACTTACCTTTTTGTATGGATTAAAATTTGAGTCTTTCTCGGCTTTATGGAATAAATGTGGCTTCTCGTGAGGCGTAAATAATATAATATTAACCTTAGTGGTACATGTACTTTAGTCAACACTTCTTTCAGGAACGAAAATCTGACATCGGGAAACAGAAATCGGATTACTTAACACACGTTATGAATAAAATTGGTTCTGGATACATATTACAAAATAAAATGCGGCCGTTTGTGAGGGGTAAATTTTATATTTTTGCACAAATATGCTGGCCGCTGGTCGCGTTAGCCGGGTGGCCTTTCGTGAGAGGTACTTTTGAACACAAATTCGTCGGTACCTTCGGATTCTGGCCGTAAGGAGCGGGTGGCCGCTGGTGAGGGGGGGCAGTTCAAGAGGGGGACTACTGTATTTATTTCAATGACGCTGTATGCGAGCTGTTTAGTCACGGGTTCCGTGAGATTGTTTCTCGCTTCTGCGTTTGCTTTTTCGTTTCTCGGAATTTGTACGTGGGATGGGATCCATACGGGTTCCTCATTTTTATCAGCGAGGTGTCGGAATAATGTGACTGGGTGGGACATCATGCTACATGTCTGCGTCATGATGTCCAGTGTTAGACATTACTATAAACTGCCACAATGCAGATATCGTAGCGATATGACTGAAAAATTGCTCAAGCTACGTTAAAAAAAAAAAAAAAAATCCAAATTCAAATCCTAGAGTAGGGATCTTGTGTAGTTTATTATATTTGGTCTACTCTTTGACTGGTCGGATGCCAAGGATTGGAGGACACTGTGTGAGTCGCTCAGTATTACTGCATTTGTTATTGGTTTTGCTTTGATGAAGGTTAGCGCTGCTATTACCGCCATGAATTCCACAGTATATGTGGTAAATTATAAAATAAACAACACCAACACGTAGAATGTGTGACCGGTTTCGCTTTATTGCTTCATCAGACTCGTATATATGTATATATATATATATATATATATATATATATATATATATATATGGCGCATTCATCCGGTAGCCTTTGTCTAAACGTGACACCTAACTGGAGGATGACTATACATGATGCTGTTTTATTTGGGTTTTCGTTTTCGACCCGTCTGTGTAGATTTTGATGTAGGCGTCGTACTTGTGTTTTTTATAGTTTAAAATTGTTGCCTTTAGGCCTATCGGGTCATCTTGGTTGCTTCCTTGTTCTCGGAGTTTGAAATCAATTTTTGGCGTTGGGCAGGTCCACGGGGGGGGGGGTGGGTCTATATGGTATCTTATTTTGTCTGGTTTAATCTCTGGGATTTGTAAATCTTTTTTAAGGTCTGCCATTATTTTTCCACGGGTATTTTACTTATCATTCTTTTGCAGAATGGTTTATCGCACTTTGCAAGATCTTGAGAGAGATGTGGTTACTGAAAAACACTATAACCCATGACTCTCATATCCCCAGCTCGTCTCTTACTATGCAAATGCATTGAGTGGGATGAGTCAGCAAATATTCCTCTTATCAAGCGTCTTGAAGTACTTGTGTACGGTCAAGCATACACATGACCCAATGTTAGTGCGTAACATTGACGTAATAATAGGTCTATCATGACGTAACAGTATGCAAAATCTTCATTGACCACTGCACGAGGCTTGCCAATTTAGGCCAGGTGTCAGAGAATATAAACTCACGTCACGTTATACAATGTATTTATGTGCCATTTATTCTTAAAATATAATTTCAGCATTTAAACAAATAATATATTTATTCTTTTTAGTATTGGAAAAACATTAGTTTATGTACAACTGTTTTACTAATACAGGAATACTATAACAAAAAAAGGGTTGCACTGTTGGATTATTAGAATCTATGTTGGAGTTTGCAGAGAGACAAATAAGTCAAATTCAAGGGGTCTAACCACGAGGCTCTGACGAGTAGGGAGACAAATAAAGAAATCCCGTGACTGGGATTTCCTTGTCTTGATACAAACACCACATAGATTATTTTTCTTACCCAAATTTTTCAATTAAATAAAAAGAAACCTGCATTTTTGCTATGTAGTTAGCAGACTCAATATATTAATCAGGTACTAATACTGCCTCTCACTTTACATAAAGGTCATCAGGTCTTGCACTCTTTTATGAAAATATGAATAATTATTTAAGTTAGAAATAAATAAAGAGAAAATATTTGATTGTTAGGTGTTGGAAGTATTGCACAGTGAGCGTCTGGAACAACGTGATAATGTTTATAAATACCGCACATTAATACGAAGGTGTTGATGAGGGTAATAGGGTGACCTATCGACCCTAAGAACACATGTTCTACGGATAAGAAAATAGAAACGTATACACATTTGATATTATTACTGTATTTTAACACATTTAATCGATGGATGCTATATGAAAATAACAATAACTAATTTCTATCTTTATACCGTTTACTTCGAACTTTCATCAGTTCGAAATTGGAGAAAGTTCTATGGCAGGCAACGATACGATACTGTACATTGAAATACAGTTCTAAATACGTGTGTCTTGACTGTGAGGAGATTTATAATTCATGACTTTCTTGGAAATTTATATTTTGTGTCTTGGAAATATGGCAAGTGTTGCTATTACAAGTGCAACGATACGCTACATCTAAATCTTGTGGACTAGCTTGTGGACTAATGAATGATCCACTCTGATTGTTAAGCACATTTTCATTTATAATTACTTCACAATGTCTGTTTCAACTGGGGCTGGTTGGGGGTGTTTGACAAAGTTTGAAGAACGCAAGTCTGACATTACACATTTCTGGTTGTTTCCGGCTTTGCGGTAGCTTATGTGAGAGTTTGGATTTTGTAGCCAGTGATGTGTATAGCCTGTGTGGAATCAGGCCACAATTAATAATTCCGGTTCAGTACCCACGAATGTAGTCCCAGTCTATTTTTAGATCATTTTTTCCTGTCTCCGTTTGGTGGTGATATAAGAGTTAGATTTAGGCATTCTTGGTAAGGATTTAAAGGCAATTGTTTATTCTTTAGAATATGAGCTTATGGTGTGGTTGTCTGTGTGTATTTCGGCGACAGTGCACAGTGAGTAATAAGGCCTTGGTGATGATCCGGAAGTGAAATCTGTGTTCCATTGCATGGTGTTTTGTTTACAATTCAGCCTCTCAAAAAAATGCAGGTCAACCCCTGACAAGAACTTCACCGTAAAGTCATCTTTGAAGGTATTTTAGATTAACATATGATTTGTATTGATTGTCACACAGTGGAAAGTTCAGTACTGAGAAACAAATGTAGAGAATATATAGTAAAATTAATTGTGTTCTATGGCCTGTCAGTGCAGTATTTGAGTAAAGTTTAAATTGGTATAAAATCTTTATTATTAATGATAGACACATGAAATTTTAATATGTTATATATATTGACTTTAAAAATATAAGAATGAAATTAAAAATAAGAAATTAATTTTTATTTTAAAAATTTACATGAAATTTAAAAAAAAATAAAAAATAAAATTTTTCCACCAAAAATGCACATATATAATATTTATTGGGAATGATATTAAATGATATCAGCATGTATATACTCCTACACGATATACAAGCTCAAATGATGGATATTTGTCAAATTTTGTCAGAGAAAATATCTTTGTAAGTAAAAATGAGACCTTCATTTAAAATACATGAAGACAAAATTCTATTTTGTATTGTACCTTTAGGTCATTGAAACTATTTATTTGGGGTCCAAACAGTTAATTTATGTGTTTATGATGGGGTGACTTCCTGAGTAACACATATCTGCTTGTATCGCTATCAATAATTGTTTATAAACATAATTATAGGGTATTTAGTGAGAGGACAGAGATGAAGACTTTTTACTAGAACCTGCTCAAGTTCTCTACAAAATCATTTTAAGCTGTCAGAGAATGAAATGCAGGTCAAAGGGATAAAATATACTTTCCCCAGGTATATTTACCCTTGCATGTAAGAAAACAGCAAAATGATGTAAGTTGAACACAAAATGCATTCCATTTTATTGTTCAGTTTTGTTAAGATATTGATTGATGTAGTGCGGCATTGTGGCCTAGATGATATTATGGGAATTCTAATGATCCATTTTGCTTTATGCATTATTAATTACTAATAATATTTGTTAACTGACACTCTAAAGATTACATAAGAAATATTCAACAGATTATTTGAATTTAATTTTGTACAACTAATCTTAACATGGTTACGTAGCTGACATGAACAAATATGCACATATTTTAGAATGTTTGGGATCAAAAGTTGACATTCAGTACATCATATTGGCTGACATTGTACCTATAGTGAATCTATAAGGCTCAGTTCTGGCTGTGTGCACTTCAAATATCCCATGATGTTATTTTCATCATGAATATGCTTCTGTATGGTAACATATTTCAATTTAGTACTTTGACAGAGTGCGGTATTGCAGCATCAGCTGATATCTGATTCCACTGAATCATTGAGCTTAACAACTGGTAACCAACACTCTTAAAAATACACTAAAAATGCTCAAACAGATCATTTGAATTATGTTTGCACATGTGATTTTAACAAGTACATTGCATATGTCCCACACATGCAAATGTCCATCCTTGTTTACAAGTTCTGGGGATCAGAATTTCACATTTGGTTGATGATATAGGATCTGTTGGTACCTATAATTGATCTGTGTGGCCACATTTGGCTGTATTCACTCGCAATATCCAAAATTGTTATTTTCCTCATGAATAAGATTGCTTATAGTAATAAATTTTAATTTGTTACATTGTCATTTGACTTTCATGTATACTGGTATGTACTAATGTTTGCACCAATGATCAAACCTCACCGTTCCAACATTGCCTTAAAATTTATGATACATACTCTACCTGATCAGTTATTTAACCTGTAAATGGCTAAATATGCTTGTAGAAACCTCATCTATTTTTAGGATGCATTTATCACTTTAATACATGCCCATTGCCTCACATTTCTGAGTGTCACTCTGTCAAGTTTACTATTTTTCCCATGTTTGCAACCTGAATGTTATTTTGAAATCACCGTATCTAACACATTTTAACTTCATTTGCCTACATCTTACTGTTTTCTAGAATTAAGTGAAACATGTTATATCTTTTCAGGTCTAGCTTGGTATCTGGAACAAAGTGTTATAGTTGGATCAGTTTGGAAGCTCTCCAATAGTCCGGTGGTGATAGCAATGTCTCATAAGGACATGTGCAGTGTACTGCTATAAGTGACCAAGATTAGTTCATATCAGCACACTGATATACAGCACCTCAAAGACATGGCTTAGATCTTCATGAGAGAGATTCGCACCATTTTTCAGTAAGGTGGAACCTCCCTGAAACTGTATTTTCCTATCACATTGTTGACTTTTGTAGTTATCGACATTAAAATGGAATGCATTTTTGCTATAAAACATGGTAGTGGTCCCATCAAAACTTTAAATTTGAGTGCGCTATTAGTTATACAAACAACTGCCCAAGTACCTGACACAATAAATGTGGAACATAGCACCTGTCATTGTTTCTTTAGTGTGTCCACTTATATGCATCTGGATAGGCATATTGCAGTTTGCTGCCAAAATCACTGTGAGTTATCATGCTTCAGTACCCCTGGGAAAAATGTTATCAGTTGTACAGACCCAAACTACCATTTGGTTTAAATACCATTCATTAATCAACTTTGCTGCCTTAAATTTGTCAAACTGAATGTTATAACTTGCATGAAAATTTAATTTTTTTAAAAAAAATTAGTTTTTAAAATTTAAATGTTTATTTAAATTTCCATTAAAATTTAATATATCAATATTTTTTAACTTCGATCATATTTTCAGACAGGCCTTATCATGTATTACAATTAGGTTTTTACTGCATTGAACACTTCGTATAATTAAGGAAGATATAGCAAATTTAGATTTGGTTTCTCAAGAACACTTGGACCATAACTTGCACCCTGTGGAACACCAGCACTACACACTTTCTGACAGCTGTCACATGTCTTGCTTGCAAGGAAATTCCAAAAGACTTCATGTATGAAGTTGAAATAGGTGTGGCATGCAAATATAAAAGTTTGACTAAAAAATTGAGCCTGTCAGGAATCAGGCAACAATTAATAATTCCGGTTCAGTACCCACGAATGTAATCCCAGTCTATTTTTAGATCATTTTTTCCTGTCTCCGTTTGGTGGTGATACAAGAGTTAGATTTAGGCATTCTTGGTATGGATTTAAAGGTAATTGTTTATTCTTTAGAATATGAGCTTATGGTGTGGTTGTCTGTGTGTATTTCGGCGACAGTGCACAGTGAGTAATAAGGCCTTGGTGATGATCCGGAAGTGAAATCTGTGTTCCATTGCATGGTGTTTTGTTTACAATTCAGCCTCTCAAAAAAATGCAGGTCAACCCTTGACAAGAACTTCACCGTAAAGTCATCTCTGAAGGTATTTTAGATTAACATATGATTTGTATTGATTGTCACACAGTGGAAAGTTCAGTACTGAGAAACAAATGTAGAGAATATATAGTAAAATTAATTGTGTTCTATGGCCGTATGTCTGGAACTGTTTTCTGTCATCGTTCGTTCCACAGAGCATCGCAAATTTTATCCTATCTGTAGCTAAGTAAATTTTCAGGTCAGTATCATAAATGTAGCTAAATGTACCTAATTAGTTTCACACGAAGTATTTAAAACTAATGAGGTACTTTTAGCTTTATTTAATTACGCTAACCTGAAAATTTTCCTGAGTCACAGAGAGGATAAAATTCGCCATGCTGTGTGGAACAAACTATGGTTTCTAGCATAATACGAAATAGCTCGACTTCGTGTGCGTGTGTGTGTCTGTCTCTCTCAAAATGTTTTGTATTGTATGTTATCAAAGTTGGAGAGACCGTAAGTTGCTTTATTAGTGAATTACTTTTCGTTATATATCTATTGTTATTGTTTGATTTTATAACAACTACGTCAGACACAGCAGAAGACAACAAGGATTTCTTCTTTTTAAAAGTAGTTCCTAGAGCGTGGACACCATGGCTGAGACGACCGGACTGAGACAAAGACTGAGATAAGAGAAGTAAGGTTAGCAAAGCAGCTAGATTTCTATGTCGCATGGGTGAGAAAATGTCGTCTCGATCAATGTACATTGGGCTTGCAAGCTCACCCACAATATCGCACAGTACAAATAATACAATCAATCGTTCTTGGCCAGAATATGCTCAGGTTTCCTTTTTCAAGTACCAATTCATCAGAGATCGTTTTGTTATTGAACTTGTACAAACAATCCCATTATGATATCACAATGCATTTCACATGGTTTTATTTTTCCTAGTGTATTTTATCGAGTGACTGAGTTCTACGCCATTTTCCGGCAATTTTAAGCTTTTACGTTGCATCCCGCCGTGTTAGTTAGATGATACACGTGAGTGGGCTAATAAAAATATCGTGGATTTTTGTTGTTGTTGTTGTGGGGCTTAACGCCATTTTTCAGCACACTATAGGCTATACATGGCGGCCAGTATTAATGGTGGAGGAAGAAACCGGGAAATCCGCGGAAAGAACCACCGACCCACGAGAAGCTACTGGCAAGCTTTCTCACATATCCACATACGCCGAATCTTAGACTCGAACCCACGCAGACAGAGGTGAGATGGCAGTGATCCGTAACAGAGAGCGCTTTAGACCACTCGGCCACTCGGGGCCCCCAAATATCGTGGAGAAGGTCATCCAAAATGGTATTGGCAGAAAAATATAGGACGCTTTAGACCCCATGTTTTCACTACCAATGCCCTTTGAGCGCCGCTGCCTACGATATAATTTGTATCACATGGGAGAATATGAATATTGTTTAACAGATCTATTGTATGGTCACAACTTTCTTTCGATTTTAAAATGATAGTCTTTTTTCACACGGGTCATATTGTTTCCCGTTATATGCCTGCAACCCCCCCCCCTTTTTTTAAAAAAACAAATATAGTTATTAATAGTAAATGCTGCATCATGTATTAAGATAAATATAGCTTATTACAATCATTTTGTATGTATGTTAGACAATGATGCTGTGAGGTTATTATAACAAGTGTAATTTATATCTTTTTTTCACATGTTTTAGACGACAATAGAATATTATGCCTATAGCTACGCTGTTGTTGTTTTTTGTTTTGTTTTTTTTTTTTTTTTTTTTAAATCGAATTTCATGCCATGTTTAAAAACAGATTTTGGACAATTTGACTGCTTTCTGAAAACTTTGCGTTGCTGAAGGAAAACTGCAATTATTTCATTTGCTGAAGAAAACTGACATGAAAGTGCAAAACTTTGTACACGTTCAACCTAAATTAACCTTGAAATATTTACATGTATTCAATTTCTAGAATATAGTCATTATTCCCTTTGTTCTTTGAACCAGTTTTGTAGAATCTCTATCTGCAAAATATTGCCCCCAAAAATCTAACTGTAAATAGGGACCCATATATTACGGAATATTTCTGGATTTCATTCGTGGACAGTGCCGTTTTAAGAAGTTTGGGCGCCCTAGGCACAAACTCTAACCTTAAAAGTAACCAGAATTGCGCCTCAATCTCTCAGTCTCATATATAGAGTATTGCATTGCATTTCCATGTGCATGTGTGTCATTTTGTTAAATTTATTAATATAGTACTAAACTGCTAACACAGTTAACACAACAAACTGCGTAGGCCTACTACGAGTGTAAAACAAATAAACGTTTAGTTAAACATACGCTAAAGTTTTTATTGTTCCTTAAATTGAAAGCGAGATTGTATTATTGTAATGAGTCATTGTTTGCTTACTTTGCTATACATTGTAAGGACATTTTCTTACAAACATCGCTTTTGTGTTTTGCTCTCAGCAAAGTCTCTGATAATATCATCTAAATTCAAAGATTCCAACACATCTGATTCTATGCTCATGACAGACAGGCAGTTTAGTCGTTCTTGTATCATACGGCTGCAAAGCTCGTTCTTGATTAATTTAAGTTTTGAGAAAGAACGTTCACCGGTACAGTTTGTCACTATCATTGACAGAAACATTCTTATTGCAATTTCAACGTCTGGAAACGTTGATTCCAGATTGTCATTCTTTATCATGGCATAGATTACTGACATAGATGGCACTGGTGTTTTTACAAATGACACTGACAAATAGTGTTTCAGGTGTACACATTCTGAAATTAGTTCGTGTTGGTCAAGATCTTGAGGATAGAACTTTGCAAGCTTTTCACTGTATTCTGTTATTTGTTCAACATTCAAATGGTCCAGTTTGATTAAGAATGTAAATCTGCTCTGATTTCTTCATAAGCTTCTCCACGTTTCTTTAGTTCAGTGGTCAATGAGTCGATGATTGGTAAGTAGGTTTGAATTCTAAATTTTGTGCTCGCATCCATAACAGTGTCAATTGCAGGACCTTCCAGAAATGTAATTCGCATATTTCTTTTAGTCACTCGTCTTTGGCTGTCGTAGTACTCTGCGTTGTGAGTTTGTGTTTTGGCTCTGCGTTCATATTCTTCAAAATAATTATTGTATCTAAGTGCATCAACATAAAGCTTCAGTGATTGAATCAGATTGACGGCGATTGATAAATCCATGTCTGCTTTTTGTAGAGTCTTGCTAGTTTCGTTGAAGCGTCCAAGGGTATCATTCCAGAGAATGGTGAGGAATGCAATTTCCAACTTATCCATCTTTTTGCTTAGAGCTGCTGCTTCATAGGAAGCGTCTCTAGGTTCGTCTTTGTCCCGTGCAATCCTATCAAGAGCTGCTTGAACTTCTTTGTACCCATGACACACAGCCTTCACAGCATCAGCATGAGAGGACCATCGCGTATCTGATAAGCGTTTCACTAGTTTGTGTTCATGTCCTAAAGATGTCTCCAGGACATGCCAACGATGCGTTGATGCCACGAAAAAGGCATATAGTTTTTGAAGAAAGTCGAAGTAGGCTATGACTTGCGTGCAACATTCAACAGCCTTCACGCCAACTAAATTCAGGGAATGGCCCGCACACGGAACGTATACAGCTAATTCCTTTATTCCTTTCATTCTAGCTTGCACGCCTGAGTATTGACCGGACATGTTAGAGGCATTATCATAGGACTGTCCACGGCAATCTGCTGTGCTGATGTTGTTTTAATCCAAAAAGTTCACGATGGTGTCCGCAAGATACTCTGCTCCATGACCGCGGATACATACAAATCCTAAGAACCGTTCTACTGATGATAAATCTTTCACATATCTCACGGTCAATGACAATTGATCGGTGTGACTCACATCCGGTGTGGAGTCCACACTCAGAGAGAAATATTTTGCTTGTCTTAGTTCTGAAAGGATTGAGAAGACAGCTTTGGTGCCTATCAATGCGATAAACTCTTCGCATATAGTTGCCGATAGATAGGAGGGGTTACCTTTTCCAGCATTGCCGTATCTCTTCAAATGTTCACTGAGAAATGGATCGAATTGGCTAATTAATTCCAAGCTTCCCAAATAACTTCCATTGTGCTGTGAACCTAGAATCTGATTGTCACCTCTAAAAGACAAGCCCCTGGATGCCAAAAACTTCACTACAGCCACAACCCGCTGCAGGACATTACGCCAATATTGCAATATCTGAACTTTCAACGGGTAGATTATCAACTTGCAGCGACACTAATTGTTTATCTTTATCACAGACAATGGCATCAGTAGACGAGCAAGACGACTTAAGAGTATCTTGCGTCTCAACAATGTCGGACTGCAATGATGATTGTGCTCTCTGACTTTGAAAAAAAGACGATAATTTTGGATGTTTGGCCAACCTTTCCAATTCTGCTGCTTCCTTCTTTCTCTTCGCAGCACCACTCATATAATTTCTACTCATTCTTGGTGGGTTGTCTAATGGTTTGTTTAATAGATCGTAGTTGGTGAAAATTGACAAAAATGGCAAATCAGTGATAACTGACAATTACAATCTGAATCTGCGTAAAAGTCTTGTGTCTACAGGTTACTGTCAGTCATTATATCCAGACATACATAGGAGTCTGCCGAAAGATGCA